>JAQIFY010002280.1:0-13464 GCA_028533085.1 Varecia variegata | reverse complement strand
GCCACCATGCCCGGCTAATTTTTTTCTATATATATTTTTAGCTGGCCAGATAATTTCTTTCTATTTTTAGTAGAGACGGGGTCTCGCTCTTGCTCAGGCTGGTCTCGAACTCCTGAGCTCAAACAATCCGCCCGCCTCGGCCTCCCAAGTGCTAGGATTACAGGCGTGAGCCACCGCGCCCGGCCGGAGCTGATTTTTTTGAAATACAAATGCAAGAATTCTGACATCAGATAATGAAAGTATTTCATATCTATTTTTAGATCACAACATATAATTAAATTTCAGTCAATATTTTAAACCAAACACAACATGTCGTTATAAAATCCATTTCAACAAATCATGCTTTTTTTTACACAGTTAATTTAAAGAATTAAGAAGTGACTCATTAGCTAAATGGGAACAAGTCACAACTCATCCTTATAAATGTGAGCCTGTACTACACTTAATAGTGAAAGAGAGTGAAGGTTCCATCTATTAACCTGAATAAATACACATATATTTATTAAATAAATAATAAATAAAGCAGGAATTCAGAAGAACGGTCCTTTACTTTTATGTTCCCACTCAGAGGCCCCAGGGAGTAATAGGAAGCATTCCTCCATATTACTCGACTGTCTGGAAGCTTCTGCACAGGCACAGCAGGAAGAAGGGACCTTCAGTTTAGAGCCTCCGAGCCACTTCAAATGGCCAGCTTCTTCTCCTCAGTAAGACAGCCCACCCCTTCTTACTCTTCCTCTCTCCTCTCAATCTCAAGATCTATTATCCCCTTTTGCTCACCAACTACACCCAGGTCAAGCCTGTCTATTCCTCCTCTTAGCTTTCAAAGCAGTTTTGCCTATCTGGTTTCTCTTCTGGTTCTCCAGCTGTAGCAGGGGTGAGGTGGCATGGGGCAGGAAGAGCCCCTATTAGGGTCTGGCCCAGATTGGGTTATCTACAGGACAAGATGAACCTCCACACTGTTGAAGCAGACCTTCTCTTGACATATCTCCTGTTTACTATCAGGCTTCAAAACAAAAGGAAGCCTCTGTCTCTTTTTTAGCCCGTTGTATGTTGTTTTCACAAGGCCCTCCTTGGTTACCCATACTCTGGTATATTTCAAGCTCCTGACATAGGGTAAGGCAGGAGGAGGAAGAACATACCCTGCTACATGTATACTGTGGTTATTATTAAAAAGAAAATTTTTATGTGTATAAATTTAAAGGGTACAAATGCAGTTTTATTACATGGATATACTGCATAGTGGTGAAGGAGCATTTAGTATAACCATCACCTGAATAGTATACATTGTACCCATTAAGTAACTTCTCATCCCTCACCCACTTCCTAACCTCCCACCCTTCGGAGTCTCCAGTGTCTATCATTGTCCACTCTATATCCATGTGTACACATTATTTAGTTCCCACCTCTTTCTGTTTCTGAGTTATTTCACTTAAGATAATGGCCTCCAGTTCCGTAGTTCCATCCATGTTGATGCAAAAGACTCACTTTATTCTTTTTTATGGCTAAATAATATTCTGCTGTGTGTGTGTGTACATGCAAACACACACACACACACACACACACACACATTTTCTTTATCTAATGATCCACTGGTGGACAGGTAGGTTGATTCCATATCTTTGCTATTGTGAATAGTGCTGCAACATACATACAAGTGCAGGTATCTTTTTGATATAATGATTTCTTTTCTTTTGGGAAGATACCCAGTAGTGGGATTGCTGGATCGAATGGTAGTTCTATTTTTAGTTCTTTGAGAAATCCCCATACTGTTTTCCACAGAGATTGTACTAATTTGCAGTCCCAATAGTGTAACACATTCCCTTTCTCTGCATTCTCACCAACATCAGTTTTGTACGTGGTTTTTTGGTTTTTTTTTTTCCTTTTAATAATAGCCGTTCTGATTGGTATAAGATGATATTTCATTGTGGTATCAATTTGCATTCCTCTAATGATTAGTGATGTTGGGCATCTTTCCCTATGCTTGTCAGCCATTTGTATGTCTTCGAAAAAGAAATAAGATCATCTTTAACTTCATGCTAATTCTAAAATATTTTTATTTGAATTACAAAAATGATTACTTTAATTCCTAAACAAATCATAAAAGTTTATAACTCTGTGCAACTGGTGCAAGAATCAAAAAAGAGTTGGACTACTCCACTCTTCTAGACTACTAGGACTACTCTGATATGTCCTACTAAACAATTGATTAGATCACTTTGATACTTTTTAAAGACCTTTGTTTCTTGCTATCACCAATTTTTTTTATTTCCCTTCTGTAAATTTTAGAATAGTAGTAAGAAAGCAAGAAAGCAATGTAGAAAACAGTAATAAAGAGAGGCTAGAAAACACTGTGTATATGTGTGTATATGTATGTGTGTCTTACTGTTATTGCTGCTGACAATCTCACTTGTTGACAGTGAGACTGCCTTTGTAGACCACTGCTATAGACTGAATTGTGTGCCCCACAAAATTATGTTGAAGCCCTAACCTCTATTTGACTATATTGGAGATAGGACATTTAAGGAGCTGATTAAGGTTAAATGAGGCCATAAAGGTAGAGCCCTGTTCCAATAGAACTAGTATCCTCGTAAAAGAGAAAGAAACACCGGATCTCTCTCTCTCGATCTCTCTCTGTCTCAGACACAAAGAGAGCCCTCAGCAGAAACTGAACCCTGCTAGAACCTTAATCTGGTACTTCCCAGCCTACAGAACTGTGAGAGAATAAATTTCTTCTGTTTAAGCTGCTCAGTCTACAGTATTTTGTTATGGCAGCCAGAGCAGACTGAGATAACCACTGAGTATCTGACAGAGTAAAAGAAGGGCTGCATAATATGAACAGTTTGAGAATAGTTTTGTTTTCTTCACATTCCCCATACAATTCTGATGCCCAGCCAGGTTGAGAAACCACTGTTCCAGGGTACCTAGAAATAATAGATGGCAATGAATGAAACCCCTTCCTCCTCCCAAAGTTGCCTATCCCCTGCTCATCCCTTTTCCTACCAGTAAAATGAGTTTAAGTTAATCAGACTATAGGAATGGAATCAATGTGTGCAAATTTTCCGATGAAAAACAAGAAACTCCCCACTCTCCAGTTTGATAATCAGATAGGATACACAAGAGAAAGACAAAACCCCTATAGGAAGTCGCTGCATCAATTCTGTCATCTCTATAGGTCTGTAACAGATCTTTAGGCACTTGTTTTCAAAATATCTTTATGGATTAGTCTTTAGTTTCTTTTCACCTCCGCATTTGAAAACCATGGTTTTCATGAATAATTCAAATCTGTGAATAGTCCTGTCCTTGATAAGAAAAGAATACGGACAGGTCAACACCAAGCCTGAATTTGTGTCTCTGGAGCCTGGATGTGAAGCAACAGCTTGAGGAAGCTGTGATGAAGGTGGAGCCTGGTGCTGGGGGAAAGACGGCTCCACAGGCTTTGCCCCCAACAGCCCCCGAGTCCCCTCCACCAGGCAACGAGGCCCAAGGGTCAAGCGTGAACCACCTCCCAAAGGAAGGGCTGTTTAAGCTCTAACCCCAGGGACTTCCTCACAAGGTGAGACAGAAGGAGGGAGTTGTAAATTCACCGAGAGAAAAGTAAAATACTGCAGCATTCCACAGTTGGCACTGCAATTACGACATTTCAAGTCCCTAGTACTGAAATTTTGAGAAAAGCTCTCATGAGAAACTCACTTGACCCATTTTCCTTCTAAGGACTCATTTTGGAAAGTATTTGTTGATAATAGTTTCCAAAATTTGATGTAGCTAAATTTAAAAACCTTTTTTTAAACATCAACGCTTTCCGGAAAGATTATGGCCAATTCCCTTTGTACAGACACATGATACACGTGGAATCTAAAAATCTTCATAGTTGTTTCCCCACAAAGCTATTGCAAGGATTAAATGAGCTAATACATATAACATGTTTAGAGCAGTGCTACAAACAGTGGGAGTCCAATAAATGTAAACTTCTATTATCATCCTCATTGTTGCTATAAAATAACAACCTGCCTTGACTTCTTCCCATGATTCATGAGGTTCAATTAAAATAATGTATGTCAAAGTGATATGTAAATTATAAAGTGCTATTTAAACTTAAGAAATTATACAAATGTTCATCAGCTGGTGAACAGATATAAAAAAATGTGACATATTCATAATTCAGCAATTGAAAGGACAGAACTGCTGGTACATGGTACATACGAATGAATTCAAACACATTTTGTTAAGTAAAAAAAGCCAGATGCAAAAGACTGCATATTTATATGAAATGCCTAGAAAAGACCAATTTACAGAGATAGAAAGCACACCAGTGGTTGCCTAGGACTGGTGTTAGGAGCAGAGATTGACCAAATAAGGGCATCAGAAAACTTTTTAGGGTAATGTAGATGTTCTATAACTAGATTGTGATGACGGCTGCACAGCTCTAGAAATTTATTAAAATCATTGTATACTCACAATAGGTGAATTTTATGTTATATAAATTATACTCCAATAAAGCTATTAAAATAAATAAGTAAATAAATAAATACAATGTTATCATCACCTAATATGTTATTTTGTAAATGCTGTTTCTTCTTAGAAAATGATTTGGAATTGCTGAATTTTGTGAAGACAGTGACAGAGCTTTGAAATTTTGAATTTCTACACAAACTAATAATATCATTAATAAAAATAAATAATAAACACATTTTAAGGAACTCTGTGACTAGTCCACCCCACATCTACCCACCCTGCCAAATACTCCTAGGTCAGGAAGCCCCTGCTTTAGTGACCCTGAGTCCTTCCTTCCCCACACACACAGCTCATTCATTCCCACAACCCCTCAGGCTCTATCAGCCCATCTCTCGGACACACTAGAATGAGATGAAAAAAAAACCACTCCCAGGTTCAAACCTCAGCTCAGCCACAGACTACCTTTGTGACCTTAAGCAAAGTATTTACCTCTGAGCTCCTCCCTTTCCTTGTCTATAAAATGGGCATGATAATGTCAATATCCTAAACCTGTTTTGATTGTGATGACTAAATATAACATACATAAAGCACCTAGTATATACTCAACATGGTTTTTCTCCTGTGGGGGAAAAAAAACTCTACCATTTTTGTTAATATTTTAATACTTATGGTGTATCAAATGTGTTGGGGAAGCTCAAAAGAATGGAATTTTAAATGATTTTCCAACACAAGCCAAGTCCAACAGACAGCAGGTGTTTCTCAGTGGCTTTGGCAAGAAAGTGCACTGCATGTGGTCCTTACAACTTCTAAACTACAGGGCCTAAGCAGGCAGGCCAGTGGGAGCAGGGTCTTGGCAATGCCAATGTCTCCTTTTACATACAAAGAGGAAAAGATTCCAAGACCAGGAAAAAGAATGGGGCATCTTCCTCTCTCACGCAGATCACTTAGAGAAAGCTATCAAGGATTAAAGATCAAAGGGACATTTTCCTTTCTCTGAGCTGTGAATAGCCTTGGGTTAGTAATAAATTGAAGAGAAAAAATTTAAGGGCAAGCAAGGTCCAAAAAGAAAAACTAAAAATGTCTTAAAGAACAACAAAGCTCCAGGAGATAAATAAAAGAATATTCTAGGAATAAGCATGCTGATGTACAAATGCAGTTTGAGGAGCTAGCCAATAAAATGCACATAAAAGCCAATCCCTAGTGATCCCAAAAAAATGTTATCTTCAGCTCCAGCTACTGCTCAGACACTATGTTAGATGGCCTACAGCATCCTCAAATTTACAAGTTCCAAAATTTAACTCTAGTACTTCTTCCATCCAGTTGTCTAAATCAGAAATTATACTTAACCTTTTTCAAGATCTCTCTACCATTACTTTACTGCAGCTTTCCATCATTTCATGGATAAAAGAATAAACAAAAGAATAGCTAAAGAATAATACTTAAGAGCCAATTTGTTAAAAAAAAAAGGCTTAAAATTGTAATTGGAAATTTCTGATTCTATAAATATTTATTAAGCACCTGCTATACACTAAGCATACTGCCCAGTAGTAAAGTGTATAGTATAATGAAGCACATTGGAGTGTGTGAATGGAGGGGAAATTGAGAGGTGATGACAAACAGGTATGTTAAGGCTGGGAAGTGATTAGGAAAGAGGAAACTCCCTAATGAGGCTCCAAAAAAGGGAGGTGATATGGATAGCATAAAAGGAACAGTACTTTCTACCTTGCCATCCTAGGGAGACAAGGGAAGCCAACACAAGCTACACTGGAGCTTTGGAGGAATAAGCTTTGAGAACTATATAAAGGAACAAAAGATTCTGGTGTGTATTGCCTTGAGATCATGATGAATATGATTAAAACTCTATAATTCTGCATGCCAAGAAAGGAGAGAAAATTACTAATCCAAATGTCCTTAAACACTAAGCCCAATGTGTAAAAGTCCTTCCTTATCCAAGGAGAATATATACCTAAATGTGTCTCTTTTGTTGCTTTGAATTGTTTATATTTAACTATTTAATCTCTTTGGAATTTATTTTGGTTTATAATATGATACGAGGATTTCAAAATTTTTTTATCCACTAGTTGGTCAATGTTCTCAATATTTTTATTTATTATTTTTTAGTGATTTGTGATAGCTTACTATCATGTGCTAAGTTCATATACATTCTAGACCTCTGTGCTATCTTGTCTATTCTTTTTAACTGTATTTTTCTGGTGGTATTCCCTTTTAAAATTATTTTAGTCTTATAATAGGTTATACTACTTCACCTAAGATAATTATCCTCCAGTAAGTTTCTTTTCCAAAGTCTTCTTTGCATTTCTACTAAGTTTATAATTTCAGATAAACATTGGGATCATCTGTTTAATCCTTCCCATTCAAAAAAAGAAGAATACGTCTGTCTTCCTATCCAGGTATATCTTCATTTACTCAAGTTTGCTTTTTATCCATTAATAACATTGGCTGGGTTTGCACAATTTTTGGTATTAGAGGTTCTAAGTGTAAACAGCAATATCTAAAGGGCACTTAATGAAAGAAAAGTCAGGGAAAGTAATTTAAATATAATTGTACAAGAGACAGAAATACCAGCAGAGATGCATTCTCAAAGCCAAGGGTAGAGAATGCTTAAAGAAGACTTGTCAATAATGCTAAAACTGATAAAGGGGACAAGAACTGAAAATTGGCCTCTGAATGTGGTAATTACAAAGTCATTTGTTTGATGGTTTTCCCAAGGGAAATTTTGGTAGCATAATGAAATCAGAAGTCATATTCAGTTTATTGAGCAATGAATTGGAACTGAGGAATAAGAAATGCTGAACATGAATTATTTTTCTTTTCATGATATTAATGGTAAATAGAAGTAAAGATAATACAGATAAGAGAGAGATTCAAGGAAAAAGGAGAGAAGTACAAGGAATATTTAGGCTAAAGAATCTCTATATGCAGACTGAAAGAAAGGAGACAGAAACCAGAGGCACAGAAATTGAAAATAATTTTTTAAGAAATGAGTCATCCTCTTAGACACTAAAGAAAAAGGAAAATATCATAAGAATAGCTAACATCAATCATTTACTATAAGCTAGCCACTGTGCCATGCACTTTAATGCATTATCCCATGTGAGAAACCCTCATACCAGCCTTACAAGTGTTTTCATCCCCATTCTAGAGATGTGGAAACTGAGACAAATGTAAAATAGGAAGTTGGCCCAAGGTCACTCTGCTATAAGTTGTGGAGCTGGAATCTGAACCATGAAGTTTGATGACCAGCCTACATATTGTCAAGTACGACAGTGAAAGAAAGGAGGGAGCTGCCATCACATGAATGAATCACCTTCCAAATCACCAAAGGCCACCTATAAACATATAACAAGGACTGCCAGCTTTGACTAAAACTCAGGAGTAGCAGATGCAAATGGGTTCTTCATTATGAGGATGTCTATGCACGACTATGTGAGTCATTTTTATAGGCAGCCACCCTCTTTCTCTTACCAGGTTCTAAAACTCAGTCTGCACACTGCTTGTTTTTTGTGCCTTCATAGTTTCCACTTGTAAGTTATTTACTTAATTTTAATATTTACAGAAGCATAAGAACATAATTGTTTAGCACATATAGTCAGAGCATGTGCCTTCTGGCCTGTCCATCTGAAGAAGATCAGGCTGGTGAGTCACCAGATGCACACACATGCCACCTAGGGATAACTCCCACAACCACAGAGAAGCAGGCTCCCAGGGACAGGGAGACAGAAACAGGAGCCCTACACTGAGAGAGCCTACATATTCTATAGATCTTTCCTGATTGAACAGGAGCCCCAATTCCTCCACAGAGGCTTCTCTGCTCCTTCAGCTCCTTCATGTAGTAATTCATGTAAGTGCCTTCACCTAACTTGGGCTTTGAGCTCCCTGAGGGCAGGGACCAGGTCCTTCATATCTCTTTCCAACTTCCAAGTTGGAGGTGTTCAAGAAATAGTTATTGAAAATGTAGTCACTATTTCTACTCCTCAGTGAATGCGCTGCTTCTCATGATTACTTTTGATGAAAAAGTGTGTTGCAATGAGCCACTGTCAAGACCACTAGAGCTTGAGGTTTTATTCCACTGAGTCTGCCTTACTTGTTTCCTTATGGGAACAAATACATGTGTCAACCTGGAGGAAGAGGCAGTCTGTGGCCAGAAGGTGGAGCTTTCTCTTAGTGCAAGGCCAACTTGCCAACTGTTCTCTGTACAATTTTGACCCAGATGACATATTCTAATCAATTAAGCTAATCAGCCTATGTTCATTATTTTGCTCCCTGTATCCTGAGGTTGGTGAACCTGGTTAGCCAACAGAATAAACAAATAAATATTTAAAGTAAAAATATCTTCATTCAAAAGCAGTGCCAGAATCCCCATCAAAATACTAATAACATTCTTCACAGAAATAGAAAAAAATAATTCTAAAATTTATATGGAACCACAAAAGACCCAGAATAGCCAAAGCCATCCTGAGCAAAAGAACAAAACTGGAGGAATCACATTACCTGACTTCAAATTATACTACAGTGCTGTAGTAACCCAAACATCATGGCACTGGCATAAAACACAGACATGTAGACCTACAGAACAGAATAGAGAACCCTGAAGTAAATCCACACATCTACAGTAAACTTTCCTTTGAGAAAGTTGCCAAGAACATACAGTGGGGAAAGGATAGTCTCTTCAATAAATGGTTCTGGGAAAACTGGCTATCCATATGCAGAAGAATGAAACTAGATCCTTCTCTCTCACCATATAAAAAAAATCAAATCAAAATGGAGTAAAGACTTAAATCTAAGACCTGAAACTATTAAACTACTAAAAAAAAACATTGAGGAAATACTTCAGGACATTGGTCTGGGCAAGGATTTCTTGAGTAATACCTGCAAAGTACAGGCAACCAAAGCAAAATGGGACAAATGGGAAAACATCAAGCTAAAAAGCTTCTGCACAAATAGAAGGAAAAAGTTCTAGTGTTCAATAATGCAATAGGGCAACTATAGTTAACAATAATGTATTATATTTCAGAATAGATAGAAGTTTTCAAATGTTCCCAACATAAAGCAATGATAAATGTTTCAGGTGAATCATGTCCCAATTACCCTGATTTGATCACTGTATGTTATATGCTTGTATCAAAATATAACATGTACTCACTCCATGAATATGTACAATTATTATGTATCAATAAAAAATTTAAAAAAGAATTGTAATGATCATTTTAAAATTTATTATATTTATTATTTTAGTTACATACATTTTAAATAATATAAAATATATTGATTGTAAAATTAAAAAAAAAAAGCTTCTTCACAGCAAAGGAAACAAACAACAAACTGAAGAGACAGCCCAAAGAATGGGAGACAATATTTGCAAACTACCCATCTGACAAGGGATTAATAGCAAGAATATGTAAGGAACTCCAACAACTCAACAGGAAAGAAATCAAATAATACAATTAACAATCAGCAAAATATCTGAATAGACATTTCTCAAAAGAAGACATACAAATTACAAAAAAATGCTCAGCATCATTAGTCATCAGAGAAATGCAAATCAATACTACAATGAGATACCATCTCACTCCAGTTAAAATGGCTTTTATCTAAAAGATAGGCAATGACAAATGCTAGCAAGAATGTGGAGAAAGTGAGACCCTTGGGCACTGTAGATAGGAATGTAAATTGGTGCAACCACCACAAAGAACAGTATGGAGGTTCCTCAAAAAACTAAAAAATAGAACTACCTTATAACCCACTGCTAGGTAAATATCCAAAACAAAAGGTATAAGTATATCAAAAAGATATCTGCACTCCCATGTTTATTGCAGCTCTATTCACAACAGCCAAGTTTTGGAATAAGTGTCCATCAACGGATGAATGAATAAAGAAATGGTGGTACATGTACACAATGGAGTACTATTCAGCCATAACAAAGAACGAAATTCTGCCATTAGCAATAATATGGATGGAACTGGAGAAAATTATGTTAAGTGAAATAAGGCAAGCACAGAAAGACAAATCTTGCATGTTTTCACTCATATGTGGGAGCTAAATATTAAAACAATTGATGTCATAGGGATAGACAGTAGAATGATAGATACCAAAGGCTGAGAAGGATAGTGGGGAGGGGGGAGGAGAGTGGGAAGGGTTAATGGGCACAAAAATATAGTTATATAGAACGAACAATATTTGGTTGCACAACCAAGTGACTATAATCAACAATAAATTGTGGTATACTTTAAAAGAACTAAAAGAGTGGAAATGGAATGTTCCTAACACAAAGAAATGATAAATGCTTGAGGTTAATGGATACCTCAATTACCTTGATTTGATTAATACACATTGTATGCCTGTATCAAAACATCACATGTATTCTATAAATATATACAACTATTACATACCCATAATAATTAAAAAATTTAAATTTTTTCAAAATAAAAGCAGTGCTGGAGACTGTTGTCAGTTGAATAATCTGTTCACAATATTTTGTCACTCCCAGGCCCAGCTCTACAGAGCTCCTCCCTAGAAATTCCTCTCAGTGGAGGAAGCCTGCTTTTTATTGAGTTAACGTTAGGCTCAGCCATAAGACTTGGTTTAGCCAGTGGAATGTGAGCAGAAGTGGTTTATCCTATAATTAAGCATAAACTTTAAGAGACATTGTGCTGTTTCTCCCTTTCTCTTCCTTCTACCCTGAGAACAGCCTGGCTCCATCAGCCTGGGTGCCAGAACAAACATGTGGAGTGGAGCTACAGCCAATCGATAGCTAATATGTACTGTGGGAGAGACAGGAACCTTTACTACAGAAGCCATTGAGATTGGGGATTGTTCTTGGTTACCATAGCATAACTTACCGAAAGCTGATACATGGAGAAACTACTTGTAGACATTCCATACTCCTCCTCTGGACTTTGTCACACCACAGACCTAGAATGTAATTTAAAGCTCAGTCTTTGAAATCAACAGTAGAATGGGATAAGAACTATGTCATAGGGTTGTGGAAATTACTTGGTGGGATAATGTATGAAGAGCTCAATAAATGTGAGCTACTTCCCCATCATAACTCCTTCCCCTCCCACTTTATTCCCACTTCCATGGTGGAGGTAAGAAACTACAAACAATGTCAACCAGGATCATGACTCTTCTCTGTACTGGTATGATGAACAAGTCATATATAGTCCCTGCCTCTTGAAACTTTCCCAGCTTCTAGCGGGAAAATGCAGTATATACATGTTTGCTTCCTCATATATTAAAGTGAGGTTCCAGCAGCCAAGTGGAAAATTAACAAATGTGATTAGAATTGTCTTGGGGATGGAATGATCATCATTCTTCCCACTACCAACCACCCCTCCTCTTATACACACACTACTGCCACCACCAGCCCTGGCTACTTCTCCCTGATCCTAGCAGCTGAATTAGATTGCCCTCTGTCCTCCCACAGGACCCAGTACTTCCCCCTTCTGCCAACTATGACTCTGGAATGGATTTACTAGTTTATGAATCAGTCTTTCCACTGGACTATGAGAGAATAAACTGTACCTTCTTTATTTTATTCTTAGAAGATGGCTCATGCCTGGAACATGAAAGGTGTTTATGTTTATCATTACATAAATGTTTATCAACATTTTTTGAATGAATGAGTGGATTTGATAAATTAATTTCTGCATAATTATTTTTGCATTCCCACTGCAAGTTGATGAATTTGTTGTGCCAAGTGCCCAGGGCTCCACTTAATCCTTATAGATAGTTTTTTAACTGCAAAGGAATTCTCCATTATGAAATGCAGGTGTGATTTACATATAGCTGCAATCTTAAAGCACTATAGAGCCTACTGGAAATTCAAGTGAATAATCCACAAATTGAATTATTACCTCTTGATTAAGAAAGTGTTGACTTTTATTAAAACTAGTGAAATATATCCCAGAAGTTAATTAATAGCTTGAGAATAACCAGGAACCGCATGAAGCTGAAATCTGCCAAAACAGGGGTATTCTGAGCTAAGTTCAGGATAGTTTCAACTGTATAATATTTTCATAGTTGCTTACATCGTAATAACCAAAGAATAGGTGAGCCAATTTTTTAAAAAAATTAAAAAAGAACAGAATGAACTCAAATTTCCTTTATCTTTCAGAAGAACTCCAAAATTGCCAGAGTAGGACAAAGTCTTTACTGATTCTTTTGGGTGTCTAAAAAAACTTCAGTCCTGTAAGATTCTTTTTAAAAATGAGGAATTATTCTTGGTTGTTTATTTTTATGTAACACCTTTATCATCAAATACATGTCAAGATGTCTACTTAAGCCTACTCTTTTAGTTTAGTGGAATTAACAGCGGCAAATCACAATTCAAGACTGTAGTTTACCAACCTTCCTTTCTCTTGTTCAGTGAACTTCCTCTCACACCCATCACTCAGCCCTGCTGGTCTTAAGAGGCACTCCAGAAGGCAAGAAGGGCACACAGCCTTGCTTTTTGAATTGAAGAGAATTTCATTTGGTTTAGAGTTGCCAGACTGCAAGAAAAAAAATAATTAAAAATGCTTTCTCAAGTCGTCCAAAGGCCACAAACAAGAACGGCAAGTGTGAGGCAGGTGTTTGGGGAGCTACGCAGGTTGTCTACATGGGTTCCAAGTCCTTTCAAGTCTAAGATCGTGTATCAGTCTGTCTACAGATCAGATCGTCTCCATAAGATTTTTTTTTTTTCTTTTTTTTTTTGAGACAGAGTCTCACTCTGTTGCCCGGGCTAGAGTGAGTGCCGTGACGTCAGCCTAGCTCACAGCAACCTCAAACTCCTGGACTCAAGCAATCCTCCTGCCTCAGCCTCCCAGAGTGCTAGGATTACAGGCGTGAGCCACCACGCCCGGCTTCCATAAGATTTTCTAGTTCATTTTACGGCTAGTTCAAATAATCTGATTTTTTTTCACAATGTCAGGGACTCAATCTATGTAAACCTTCAGGGTTTCAGAATCGCCCAAGTTCTCCACAGAAAATAACCAACCAGCCCTAAGGAAT
>JAQIFY010002279.1:0-13465 GCA_028533085.1 Varecia variegata | reverse complement strand
AAAGTGGCAGCAGGTTGGTAACAAGTCCTGATGCATGGAAGAAGCAAAATTAAATCTTTAGGCGGAAATGTTTTTCAATTTAAGCCCCTCAGGATTCCCACACATTAAATTTAGGCAGATATGAACTTAATCCAAAATTACCAAATGCATGAGAAATAAGCCACTTGACTAGCAGGAGGAGTGTTTAGATGTGGATAGCAGGAGAGGTGGTGGATAGAATGCTGCTGTTTCTATTAAATATCATTTAGAGGCTGGGCGCGGTGGCTCAACACCTGTAATCCTAGCACTCTGGGAGGCCGAGGCGGACGGATCGTTTGAGCTCAGGAGTTCGAGACCAACCTGAGCAAGAGTGAGACCCCGTCTCTACTGAAAAAATAGAAAGAAATTAACTGGACAACTAAAAATATATAGAAAAAAAAATTAGCCGGGCATGGTGGCACATGCCTGTAGTCCCAGCTACTCGGGAGGCTGAGGCAGTAGGATTGCTTGAGCCCAGTAATTAGAGGTTGCTGTGAGCTAGGCTGAGGCCACGGCACTCTAGCCTGGGCAACAGAGTGAGACTCTGTCTCAAATAAATAAATAAATAACAAATAAATAAATATCATTTAGGAAAAAAATGCCTAAAAATAACAAAGTGTGAAATATATCTTACCAGAACATATCAGAATAGGTTTTAAAGCCACTATAAGCAAATTAATATGAGTTGAGCATGGAATTAACATAGATCAATGAAACATGATAATCCATAAGTAAATCATGATATTTGGATATTTTAGGGATGATAACTGGAGTATTTCAATTCATTAGATACTAATGGTACTCATACAACTGGCCATCAGTCTGGAACTTAAGTTGAACTCCCCTCTTATACCATATTCAGAAGTAAATTCCAGATGGATTAAAGATTTAAAGGTAAAAAAAATAAAGTCATCGCAGTCTTTTGAGGAAATCTAGGAGATTACATTAACAATCTATGGATGAGAGAGACCATCTTTATAAAAACTGAAATCCCTAAAGTTGAAAAAAAAAGATCAAATTTAGCTGGATCAAATTTTTAGTGTGGTAAAGATTCCCTAAATAGAGTCAATAGGCAACAACAACAAAAAAGTAGATTTGGAAAAAATATTTGCAGTATGAAGGACAGACTGAGGGTTAATGTTTGTAATATTTAGAGTTTTTGTAAAGGATGAGTAAACAACTCATCAGAGAAAATGTGCTAGAGGAGATGAAAAAGAAACTCAAAGAGCAAAGTCCATGTAAGAGTTTATGCTTAAACTCTTGAGTAGTCAAGGAAATACATATTAACAGTGAAATGAGGTTACATCTATCAGACTAGGAAAAGAAAGAGCTTTTGGGTGTATTGCTTGATGGGATTTCTATGAGATATTATAGAACGAAAAAACCAAGTACAGAAAAGGATTTATACTATGATTTAATTTTTATAACACATAAAAAATATTTAAAAACCTCCTATGGATAGATGTATATATACTATGTATGTGTATGTATTTGTATATGTTTGTGTGTATATGTATATATGTGATTATAGGAACATGGATAAAGATATTAAAGATATACACTATTATATCCAAGGTAACATGGCTTGCCTGGGTAGAGAGTAGGAAAGGGGAGCCAACAACAAAACAAAAAAGAAAGAAAGACCATATAAATATATAGACCAACTCATTCCTTAAGTATTTGCTTGTAATATTATCATGTAACTATATAATATAGTGTGATACCATAGCAAGTGTAACATTATTAAAGTCAGAATATCCAGGCTTAGTCTCAAATGCTCAACCTCTCTGGGTAAGTTTGTTCTTTAAAATGGAGATAATAAAATTTAACTTTACAGAACTGTAGTGAGGACCAAATGAGAAAATACATGTGAAGGTTACTTGTCCTATATAATACCTGTAAAATACCTGTCCTATAATAGTTATTCAGTAAATCTCTTATTTTTCTCCTTCCCTTTAAAAATATTTAACTTTCACAATGGGATGATTACTTTTTAGATTATGTGTGGTAATCCAGGAAGCCAACCAATTAAGAGCAGAAAAAAACAATCTGGAAAAACAGACTAGAGACCTACAAGCAAAGTGCAATGAATTAGAAAATGAGAAATATGAGGCTATTATAAGAGCCAGAAATAGCATGCAACTCTTAGAAGAAGCTAACCTTCAAAAAAATCAGGTAAGAAATCTAGTAAACATGTTTAGAAATGAAATGCTGAAAATTCCCCCATATAACCTAATGGTAAGGGAATCGATAACTGTAGAATAAATGCATAAAAATGAAATTGCTACTCTGTCCATTACTAGACATACTATATTCTTGCATGGTGAAACTAAATAATATAAAGTATCAATGCTCTTCCAAAACTAATATATAAACATCAGACTTTTCTTATGTTCCCAGTCCCTATGTAATTAATCTTCATCCCCTAGAGTCTCATACTTTTTAAAAATCTGTTACAGTATTTTACACAGCAGACTCTATATTTTATTCAACTGAATCAGATGAAAGTTACATCTTTATTTTCCCTTCATCACCTACACAATTATTCTAATATAGCAGAAGCTTAATTGACTTGAAAGATTTATTAACTGGAGTCTTCATGTCACTGTACTTTTTTTTTTTTAAGCCTTTTTTAAAGCATGAATGTCATGTTGTTGTTTTTTTTTTTGGCCCTCTAACAATTGTGATTCCTATACTATCACAGACCATATTTTTTGTTTTATACCACTTCCATATGAATGGTATATAGTCTATAGAAGTCACAAAGTAGATTTGTTTTTAATGTTGTTGCCTCTCTTATGTAGAGCTCATTAATTGATTATTTCATTTATCAACAATTATTGAATACTTCGTATATGTAGACTACTATTCTGGGAATGTGAAAGGTACAAAGGAAAGGAAAGACTTTGTTTCATTTATGTTTCCTTTTTTTTTTTTTTTTTTTTTTTAACATGGTAGAGGGTTTTCCAAGAGAGCTACTGAAAACAGAACATGCTATAAGTTGTATATTAAGAAGTTAATAAGAAAATAGAAATAATTATCTAACTTCGAACTATGGGAATGCTAAGATGCTTTTATCATGCCTTTCAGCTAATAATTCCATCTGTGATCACAATACTGTCTTTTTAGAATAGTTAAAAGGCACACAATAGACAAAATATACTTGGGAATTGTCCTAAACATCTTAAGTTAGCTAGAAAAGTGAAGTACAGGGCAAAATTGTTTATCTCTACCCTCTGAAGCCTAGTTGTACAAGCATTCTTAACATCAAGTCATTAAAAATAAACATTTTGTATAGAGCACAATGGACAGCCTATCCCCAAATCTTCTCACTCAAGTCCTAAGTTAACAGACCCTCACAAAGCACAGAGGTTGTCTATGGCTACAACATTAAGCTCCCCCTTGACTCCTGCTTAATTGCTAGAAGGTTCTTTTTTTCAGTTGCTTGTTCAAAATCCAGGGTTCTCTCAACCAATCACACAAATAGGCAGGAACCACAGCCTAGCATAGTCTCCCTTTCTTCTTTGTCCCATTCTCCCCCTCAAGGTTGTTACATCAGAACAGCTGTTACTTCTCACTAGCTTACTTATTTAAGCTGGAGGAAATTTATTTAAAAAATAATTAGCCAGGTGAAGTGGCACCACCTGTATGTAATCCCTGTACTTTGGGAAGCTGAGGTGGGAGGATTGCTGGAGGCCAGGACTTCAAGAGCAGCCTAGGCAACATAGCAAGACCCTATGTCTACAGAAAAGTTTAAAAATTTTAAAAATTAGCCAGACATGGTGATGCATGCCTGTAGTCTTAGCTACTTAGAAGGCTGGATCAGGAGAATGGCTTGAGCCCAGGAGTTTGAGGGCTATGATTGTGCACTCCAGCCTGGGCAACAGAGTAAAACCTTGTCTCTAAAAAAAAAAAAGTGACTAGTGAATTATTTTTACCCATTATTATCTTCACTAATGTTATCTATAACATGAAATGATTCTTTCCTGAAGGCTCTGCTTGAGGAGAAGCAAAAAGAAGAACATATAAAGAAGATGAAAGAAACAGTTTCTCAGATTTTACAAGATGCTGCCGTAAGAACCAGGAAAGAAGTAAGGGGTTTTTAATTATATTTAAAAATCAGAATTTAAGTAACAACTAAAGACTAAATACCACTTAAATACTTTAAAATTAAAATACTTGCCTATATATTCATAAAGATTTATGTTGACAATATGTGAAATTATTAACATAAATGGTTAGATAAAAACTAAGGGTTCCTTTCCTTTGAAATGAGCTCCTATAGGATAGTGGGATGTACTGTATAGTCTTCTACTGGATCAAATAAAGATGTTCATTTCTTTCTTACTTATATTTTTCTGTGGGCAATATTATTTCTCCCCTAGGTGGACGGCAATTTTAAATTGATTTTTAAAAGCTTCATCAGTTAAAAAAAGAATAAAGTTAACATGTTTGCTTTCTCCCAAGCAACTAAGTAGTAATTTTCATTTCTAAAAAGCCACTGTATAACATTCATTCCTGTAAAAAGTATTTCTTAGAAATCTATTACTTTGTCACTATCTGACTGAAATTAGGTAACTTCCCAAGATAAAATTTTTAGTTTCATGCAGAGTCCAAAGTAAAGCCTGGGCTTTTTTATTCTTAATCTATATCCTTTCGGCAGGAACCCTGTCCTGTTCATGAGGGTGAGAGTACTTATAAATTTGGACCATAGCCTAAAATATTCTTGATGATATGTTTTTAAAATAAATATTAATAAATTTTATGTCTTTTAATGATTGAACTATTTTATCAAAGTATTCATGGTATGAGCATTCCTCCGATTGTATTTTCTAATCCTAAAATAAATTCTCATTGACTTTAAGGTTGAGGGAGGTTGTCATTTGCATGAAGCTTTAAATAATCTCAGTGTAATTTTTCAAGTGTCGTGATCTCTATGTCATTCCAAACATCTCTATAAAATATTCACATGCCTCCCAAAATCGAGTTATCTCCCTATCTAAATACGTAGTCCTATCAAGCATCTGAAGCTCAATGTGTCTGAAACTGAGCTTTCTCTCATAATCCCAAATCTTCCCTCCCTCACTTGTTCTTGTTGATTTCCTTGTACCTAGCCTTTCTCTGCTATTACGACTATTCACTCAAGAAGTATTTATTGAGCACTTTCTATGTGCCAAGCATTTTGCTGGGTCTCTGCCTTCTTTGAGTTCCATACTGTTGCCAAGCTGGTTTTTTAAGTTAACTTTGTTTATTATTATTAAAAATAATACATGCTCATTGTAAGAAGAAATGGAAAATACATAAAAGTATATAAAAAAATTAAAATCACAAATCCAATACCCAGAGATAACCACTATTTTTAGCTTTGCTGTTTGAATTTTCATCTAATCTCAAAGTATCCATGGCATGTCCTTCAAATATGTAGAATTAACTTGTTCAATTGAGAATAACTCTATAGGTATCTATTTTTATTGACTAAAGTAAATATGGTGAATAAATTATCACATATTTCTGTTCTGGCTGTAAAATTGAACAAAAATATTATAGTAGCTTGTTTCTTTAAAACATGAAAATAGCTTATTTTTCAGATATCTAGCAAATAAATAAATTTTGTGGAAAAAACACGTTTACTTTTGATTATAAATTATGGCTAGTGCCAACATTGGATTTTTCTATTCCTATTTCATATTAATTTACCTTACTATTTGGTTTACAAATATCCTTACTGTTTATTAAATTATAGAAGAAAATGTTCGTATAAAGGAAGTGAGGTTATGGTAAGAGAGGGATATGAGTACCTAGACAGACCATATCTAACACATATTAATTCTCAATAAATGCTACCTGTGATTGTTACTGACCCATAAACAGAATAGAATGATCCTTAATATAATTTTACATAGGAAAGGTCTGCATCAAATTATAACCTAAAATAGAGCTAAAATGGACCCACACATATGTTTGGCAGGCCTTCAAAAAGAGAACTCATATTAATTAACCAAATAAAGTACATGGCAGTGTTGTAAACGTTCTAAAGAAGGTTTACATCATGTTTTAGAAATAGTCCATTTCATAAGATACTAGAAAATTCCCAAAGACCTTTGGATCATAAAAGTTTACTGATGATATACCATTGGCATCAATGTTCTTCACAGTTCTCTTAAAAAACATAAATAGTTACTAGAAAAAATTATTGTCATTGGAGCCATCTTGTTGAGATGTGGCTAATTCTTCAAAATACCTAAATTGTACCATTTCCAAAGATATTTAAATGTTAATTCAAATAAGGATTTTCTTAAAAAGTAATTTACTTAGTACGGGGATGTTATTAATATGTGCATTATATAAATGTTCTTATATTTATAAAACAAAAGTGCCTTAAAAGTTATTAATTACATTTTCAGCTTGTAATTCTGGTTTTCTCTTGACTTGCTTTATGGCAGTAGTTCTCAGAATGTTCAGGGAGTCCACAAGGTCACACCTACTTTTATAATTACAGTAAGACATTGTTTGCATTTTTCACTCACATGTTCTCACAAGTGTGCAGTGTTGTTTTCCATAGGCTGCATGAAATGCAACAATACAACAGGTTGAATACAGAAGCAGATATGAGAATCTAGCTGTCTTCTATTCAGCCAGACATTAAGGAGATCTGCAAAAGTGTAAAATAATGCCACTCTTCTCAAAAATTTTTAGTTTTGTAGAATATACTTATTTCTCATAAAAATATATTATTTATATTAACAGGTAATGATTTTTTAAAGGGATTAGTAAGTAAATGTTTTTAAATTTTATCAGTTTTCATTTCTAATATGATAAAAATTAATAGAAAAAACTCTTTATAAATAAAAGCTCTTTATTTTTATATTGTAAAAGGATCCTGTGGACTATTCCTTTAAATATATCATCCTATTTGCTCTCCTTCTATCATCCTATTTGCTCTCATGACAAATTCTTGGCTCTTTAATAAATTGTGTAGTTATTTATCTTTTATGCCCTAAAAGTTATTTTTATCAAAATTATTATCCTAAATATTTTTATCAGATAGTAATCATTTTATTCTACACCTAAATATTGTCTAAATGTCTTAATTTACAGATCACAAACACAAAAAAGCAATATAATATACAGATTTCTCGATTATCAGAAGAACTTTCAGCCCTTCAAATGGTATGTCAGAAGACTATATTGATATTTTTGTCTAAATATTACTTATTTTAAAGGTTAAGATACATATTATTGGGCATTCATTCATTCAAGAGATACTTGTTAAATCAGGACCGAGACTCAGTGCTAGGAAAAAAGTGAAAATACAGATGGACGTGTTTTCTGCTGTCTTGTAGCTTATGGTCTAGCAGGAAAGATAAATGGCATTTGTCACATTTTACTGTAATCACCTGTCTTTGACAGAGAACACACCGGGTACTATTTGAAGCACCCCACTTCAACTCCTACCATATGCTGGGTTCATCTTGGAGAGCAGAGGAAAAGAGAGAAAGTATGTATGACAATGGGAAAGAAGAAACACAGGAAAGCTTCCCAAAAGAAATGAATACTAAAGGATGAGTAGAGAGGGGAGAGGAAAAGTGTACTTGTGTGACTAGAGAGGGGATTAGAAATAGAAATATAACTTGAAGATTTAATGTAATGAAATTTAATAACCTTACAGGAATATAAAAGTACAAGAATGTCTAAGAATTGAAAAAATATTTACAATTTCATAAACTCATTTTTTCTGAATTCCCTATATTACTTTTAATCTCTATTACAAAATTTAGCAATGAATTATGTCTTATAATAAATATTATACATTAGTGTATTTTGAGCATATACACACACAATCATAAAAATCTTATTTCTCCAATTAGATAATAAGCATCTCAAAGTAGAAGAATGTTATGCCTTCCGTTATTTTCCCCATTTCCTAGTACAGTGTTTTACACAGTATAAATATAAATAAATATTAACCAAATATTTAAACATTAAGAAGGATCACATCTTTTCCACATTCTACAAACTCTGTAGTGTATGTCATGGGACCTTTATAATTATGTATAGGTCTTGAATGTAGTAGAACAAATAACAGTGTTATTTTTTATTTGTTTATTTAATGTCACTTTTTTTTAATGATGTAGGAACATTTAGTAAAATTAATGGAATGCAGTGTGGCAAATTGGTCATGTGTAATTGTTGTTATACAGTTTTGCTTCCTTTTCTATCACCCTATTGTTTTGCTTTCCTGGGCTGATTAGCTTTCAAAAGATTCATGTCTTTGTGGAAGAAGAAGAGTAACAGGGTCCTACTCTAGTCCAAGATCATTTAACGGATTGTAAACTCTGCAAGGGCAAGAACATTTGTTCTTTCTATTTTCTCAAAGGAACAATGACTGGCTAAGACCTGCAGGGATTTTTCAAATAATTGTTAGCTGTGTAACAACCAGACCTATATTAAATTCACTGTAGAGTAAAAAAAAAATGACAATTTCAGTTTATTACAAAAAAAGTTTATGCTTTTTATTAATATTAAAACAATTCTACTTCATAGCTAAGTGATTTTTCTAAAGATATGAAATATTATCTTATGTCATATTGATTCTATAGGAAAAACTGTACTATCTAATTGAAAAGTATTTGAAATATAAAATGTTAGAAATATATTCAAAGGAAAACATTCAACTACTTTAAAAAGCAGATTTTCTCAGAAAATCTAGGCTGCAGTTTGAAGCATAATAACCTGATGCCTGCTACTGTTTTCTATTATTAAGTAGCAATTTTACTAACTATACTATTATTATACTATAGTATATATAGTATACTATACTATATTACTATACTATCTAGTGATGCTATTACTTATATTATTAAGTCCAGGAAGGAATTTAAACATACTTTAACCCAAAATTAAGTTATGCATGCAGAAAAGAGAAAAATTTGTATTTTAGGTTAGTGTGCAGATTTTTTAACAGGTTAAGAAAAGGCCAGAACCCGTGTATTCCAAGCCACATACCTCCCTTTGGAGGCCAACACACACCTAACAGCCTTTGTTTTCTCTTGCAAAGTTTAGTGTCTCTTGAGAATACTCAAGGTTTTATTCTCCCACAAAGCAGATTGCTGTTAATCTATAGCAAATAAGGAAGAAGATGAATTATAAAATGCCTAAATTTATAGAAGTGAAATGAAATGTTCATTATGATCTTTTCTTTGATCCATGAATTTTTTGGATGTCTGTTTTTGAATTTTTAAATACATGGGGATTTAGACTATCTTTTTATTGTTGATTTCTAATTTGGTTATATAGGGACCACAGATCATGGTCTATAGAATTAGTATGATAATTTTCTATAAAGTTTTCAGCTTTTCTTTCTCATTTAACCTTTATTAGCCCCAGTTAACCGAATATTCTTTTAACCATCTTTATCTGTCAATGAAATGGTGGATTGGATGGAGAGGGATATGTAGCATATTTGCCAGATCCAGAAGTGTGATGCAACTTTGTTATTAACATGTGTATTAAAAATCACCTGGGAGGAGTTATGAACATAGGTAAAATCCCAAATTTAGCACTATGAAAACTATCTTTTCATGGATAAGCAGCTTACTATATGAATATATGGAACATTAGGTGTGATGAGCATTTCTTATATACTAAGGGTTTAATAAAAGATATGTAAATTTTTCATCTGATTTGTAACATAGGGTTAAAGGTCTTCATTATAATCAGAGGTGATTAATTTTGGGTCATAATTTATAAGCTTACTTTAAAATTTAAAAACATATTGAAATATACATCTTCTATAAAATAAGTTATGAGAAAGATCATTGAATATCATTAGTAGTTTACCATTAGCAAAGCAATTTCATCCAAAGTATGATTCACAATTAGTCAAAAATAACCATACCATTCTCCAAAATAAATATATAAATAAAAACAAATAATTGTTAAGAACCAGTAATTACAATGATTCTTGTGTTGTAGTGTGTCATTAGCAAAATGTAAAATTTTATTATCTAATCAATATGCTTGCTAAATTTACTGATTAAAACCTTTTAAGCAGAAATGTTTTGTGTTTATGCTAAGAAAACATTTTTAGTATTTCCATTGGCTGTTTGTAAGTTTTGTAATGAAAAAATTAACTGTTCTAGAATTTATGCACACGTGTGTTTTAGGCCATAGGTTATCCCTCAGGGTTTTGTGCCACTATCCAGTTCTATGTTCCCTTTTCAAAATATTTGATAAGAGTATATGAAAATAAAAACTGTAGTATAAGAAAAGGGTTCTGTGCATTTATTTTTTTCTCCCTGGAATCCCCCAATCTGTGTCTCCCACCTAGTCTGTTTAATTAGCACTCCTTGGTATCCTGCAGCTGGAGGCAATTTCTGAAATCCTGGGATAGGTAGCTCTTTGAAGATTGAATTTTATTTTGTTGGATTTTTTAATCAATATGACCTTACTGTGTTGATAAGGTAACTATGATATTCCCGTTATGAACAAATCATTTTATTTCTCCATTTTTCCCCTTTTTTCTTAAGGTTTTACCAAATATACTTATTTACAATCTGACTTGAATTTATAGGAGTGTGCCGAAAGACAAGGCCAAATCGAACGAACCATTAAGGAAAAAAAAGCGGTGGAAGAAGAACTAGAAAAGGTAAAAAAAAGGAAGTATAACTACCTAAAACCCAACTGCTAATATTCAACATCACTGCCTGCTTCCATCACACTATTTACTAGCAACCCTTTTATTTATTAGTATTCTCCTGGTGAGTATTTTTATTTTCTTAGAATATATTCAGAGTCTGCAATTAAATACTGGTATTGTCTGGATACATTTCTTTCAAATAGTGGCCATATTCTTTGAACTTTATACTTAAAGGTGTAAATTTTATAAAGTAGCTATATTCCTTGCGTAAACCTCATCCCAATAGTAAATTTCACTTTAACATTCTTTTCTTTTTGAATTTTATTATAGGCTATCTATAAATATAAAAAGTATATATAACTAGGAAACCATAATGTTGCTTTTACCTTTTAAAAGTACAGATTTTTATTTCATAGTTAGGAAAAATATTTACCCCAATGATATTTGAGAGAAAGTCTATAGTTTAAAATTTATTTCTTTCTTATACTTTTTTCATTAGCAGTAAATATCCCACTCATCTAAAGTGCCTTGGGAAAAGAAAGGGAGATCAAATTTGATTGAGCACTTGCTGGGTTTTAGGTGCTATATTAGAACTTTCATAGAGAGGTTAAGTAACTTGACCAATGCTAAGAAATAGTAAATGGTAGAGTCAGAATTTCATTTTCAAAGAAGAGCCAGATAGCATAAAAATCATGTGCTATATCCATATTGTCAGCATGGAAAAATGATGATATCAGATAGTAAAAGAGTAATTCATAAAGCAAAACATAACAGTTTGTGAAAAAAAAATGTATACATGTGTTCAAAGTAGGACTTCTATGGTTACCACTGTCCTGCAAGATAGATCACTTCTGAGTTTCCATCTGCCATGTCAGACAGGTCCCTTTTAGATTGCTACATGCTATACATAAGAGTTTGAGATGAATTTTTTAACATCATATGGCATAGGTTAAGGAACAGGCTTACTGCAGAAATGTAAAACTTACAAGGGTAAAGGCAACAGGGATAGAGAAGGCACAGCTCCCTGTTCTCCCACGTCCCAGAGACCAGTGTGTTGAGGTCAGAGTATTGCTGGGTCATCTGTATTCTAGTAGCAGAACATAGACAGCTGATATTCTACATTTTTAAAGAGCAGGAATGACAAAACAGTCCTGTTAGTGAGGAAGACACAGATTACTTGGCCAGGCAGTCTGGATTTGGAGGGTAGCTGTGTGTAGGATTTGTCTCAAAGTGTGAACTGCCTAGCACCTGGAGACTTTGAATCCCATGTGATATTACAGCCCCTGTACTATGAGAAGAAGCCCAGGCACATAGGGAGCTGTGCTTAGGTACAATTACTCCTGCTGGGGAAAGGGGAATACCCATTCCACTCAGATCATTGTGCAGGTGACCCAGAGTGAGATTCTACAGTCACTTTCAGAGTTCTACTCATTGCACCACATCATGTATCTTTATTTTTTAATATTAGAGTAGAGAATTGTCTTGAAGGGTATTCATCAAAGAATCACCAGTGGTTATCTCTAATTTGACATTTAGAATATGTTTTTTAACTTCAGCTGCTTTACATTTTTATATTTGAATAGTTTACAATGAGCATGAATAATTTCAAAAAATAAATAATCATTATTTTATATGTCAGTGGTTAGCATTTTATTTTGTAAATATGAGATAACCAAAATTAATTATTGATATGTTTTAATATGTTATAGTGGGAACAGATGAAGACATGATCATGGCTTTTATTTCTTATTATTGATTTCAGTTTCTAAACTGTTTATTAAGACAGTTCCTTCTTTAAGGTAATATACATATAAGCCTCTTCTGCAGATTTACCGTGAAGGCAGAGGAAATGAAAGTGATTATAGAAAACTGGAAGAAATGCACCAAAGATGCCTGGTTGCAGAGCGTTCAAAAGATGATCTTCAGCTAAGACTCAAGAGAGCAGAAAATAGAATAAAACAACTTGAAATTAAGTAAGGTTTTCTTTTGGATTTTCCATGATAAAATCTTCAGAATTCATATAATTTTTGACAGATTCTCTACCTTTTTTAATAAAGTTTTTTTAAGAGGAGATACTACAGATTTGTTTTATAAATATATGTGTAATTTTCAATAATCTGTTCAGATAATCTGCTCATGTGGTTACTTCTAAATCAATCACCAAGGAGAAGCTGGTTTACTCTAGTACGAATTTTCTTATGTATATTAAGTGAAGTAGCATTCATGAAGGCTTCTCCCAATACCATACATTCATAGGATTTGTCTCCAATGTGTATACCCATGTGTCTCTTAAGGGAGGAGTAATGAATGAAAGCATCCTGCCTTTGTTTTAATTCACATGGTCTCTCTGCAGTAAGAGTTTTTCTGTGTACAGTAAAAAGAGAAATCAGTAAAGTCTTCTCCATATTCCTTATATTCATAGTTTTTCTCCAGGGAAATTCTCACATATTTCCTAAAGGATGAGAACACAGAATAAGGTATGAATACTAGGTGAAAGACCTTCCCATGTTCCTTACATTGTAAAATCTTCTGTCCAGGATAAACTTTAAATGTTCAGTAAAAGATAAGGATTAGCCCATCTTCTTTAGATTTACAGGTCTCCTTTCCAATGTGAGTTCTTTTCCTTTATTAAGGAAATGGGAATGACTAAAGGCTTCCATACGTTCTTTATAAGCAAAGTTCTTCTCTCCAATATGAATTCTTACATCTTCATTAGTACATGAGGAATTAGTGAAGGTTTTCCCACATTCGCTACATATATAGGGTTTTCTCCAGTCTAAGTTTTCATATGTGCTTTAAGGTATACTT
>JAQIFY010002278.1:0-13465 GCA_028533085.1 Varecia variegata | reverse complement strand
TGAGAGATGGAATAGCTTCCTCTCTATATATTAGGTACTGAATATTTTAAATGTTCTAATCTAGAAGGACATTTTTATTTTGGGAAGTACCTATGAGTAAATTGACTTCCATTCCCTCCCTGAAATTCATGGCGACCTACTAGTTTCCTATCGATTTTTCAAAAATGACTTTCAAAATTATATCACCCATTTAAAAAAAATCTATGTAAAATTTCCTTTGCACTTACGGCATTTAGCTTGACATATAGGTAAGACTGCACCGGGGGAGGTGGAGGAGGAGGAAAACAGAAGGAAATGAGCAAAGATCTATGCAAGTGCATCCTGGTGCATTCTGTGTTTATGGTTCTCATGTTGGGTTGCTCTGTAAGCAGATGGAAACTCAATGCCAAAACCTAAATCCCACAAGTTTTCTGTTATTTTCAGTGTAATACCTTAGTGTTTCATCTAAAGTTCACTGCAGCAAATTTGGCATCTTCTAAAATGAGTTTTTTTCCCATTTCCTTAGTGCAATTAAGGAAGGGAGTGTGTTGTCCACACATCTTCATTTACCACCTTCCCTCCGTGAGAGCAATGAGAGAAGTGGACATGTCCTGTGGGAAGCCCCACCAGAATCAATCTCTCTCTCTCTCTCTCTCTCTCTCTCACACACACACACACACACACACCCCTTTATTTCTGCAAGTACTGTGGGTAAATGAGGACCCAAAAATGGGGCAGTGCAACAGTGAGGGTAGGGCTGGTGTACAGGATCGACTGAGAAAATGCACCTGTTGCGGACTGAATGCATGTGTCTCCCAACATCCTAAGCCCGGATGCCATGGTGTTAGGAGGTAAGGTCTTTGAGAGGTGGTTAAGTCATGAGTGTGGAGCCCTCACAAGTGGGATTGGTGCCCTCACAAGGTGCTGAAGAGGTCAGAGTTCTCCCCTTTGACCTCGTGAGCACACTGCAAGAAGGTGCCCTCCATGAACCAGGAAGCAGGCTCCTGCCAGGCACTGAATTTTCTGACACCTTCATCTTGGACTTCCCACCCTGCAGGGCTGTGAGAAATTTTTGTTGTTTATAAGCCACCTCGTCTATGGTGATTTGTTATGGCAGCTTGAACTGACCAAGAGAGTATCTATTTAACTTTTCAGAAGACATTTCTTATTTCCTTTCTTAGATCCTTAGCATTCTCACTGAAAACTCAGTATATTATTTTTTCCTGAATTGAGAATCTTTATAATCTTGCTAGCCACGAGCCAGCCAAAATGAATTCATCAACGTCAGCAACTACCCTTCCTTCTCATATACAGACTCTGGCTCACGTAGCAAACTCAGGGTATGGGAGGGCATTGAAATATCAAAAAGAGTGCAAAGCAGAGACTGAGCACTGAAATTGTAGAAACTGTAGCACTGAAAAGGATGTGAAAATCTTGTTTATCATTTTGATCACACCAAAGAGATTTAAATGATTTGTGGATGACTATAGTTTCCAGTATTTCTTTTTTTTAGAGTTGACAAGAATGTGATTTCTTACATGCCAGGCACGGAAGTTGGTACCTATGTTTTCCCCCCTAGGCATATTGTGGTTGTTGCAGAAGATAACGGGAAATTCATCAGCGTCTAGCAGAGCACAGGGAATGGGTAGAGTGGAGTCTGTGTACAGCGTCAGGGACTGTGCACAGGGCAGAGCGCAGGACCACCCAGGGGGCTGAGGGCATCCCCGCAGGACTCTATCACGTGACATCAGTGTATCTTACAAGCAAACATGGATTACGTTTAATAACATTCACATGGTTAAAAGGTGACAAGCGATATAATTGTACAATGTGTTCAAACAGGAAAGAAGCTGGATCAGGAATCTAAAATCTGCGGTTCAATTTCCAACTTTGTTATAAATTCACTATGATACCCTTGGCAAGTCTCCTAGCAAGCAATTCTCTGCCCTCCCTCAGTAGTGCCTGTGTGTGTTTCTGGGGAAGAGACACAAATTCTATGCCGTACTACAAGCTCCCACCTGTCCTCAGTGTGCACTAGCTCCCCCAGGTAAGGTGCTGTCTTGGTGCATTTTATGGTGTCTACTGCATGGCCTCTGTATGGAGCAAGAGCAAATAGATGATGGGAAGCCCAGAAATGTGGCTTGGAAGTGAGAGGTGGGAAGTAACGTTTCCTGAGCATTGAATGAGCAAAGGGCGGTTTTCATGTTACTTCACAGACGCCTCACTGGTGTAGGGGCCTGTGCGACAATCTGCTTGGACAGTGAGAAAGCTGGTGCTCACAGCAAGTCACTTGCTCAACTTCACAGAGATGGTCTCAAGGGTTGAATTGTGTCCCTTCAAAAGATAAATGAATGTGACCTTATTTGGAAATAAGCTCTTTGTAGATGTGATCAATTTACGATGAGTTCATTAGGATGGGCCTGATCTGATGTGACTCATGTCCTTAAAAGAACAGGTAAACGTGAGACACAGTGGAGCGGCAGGTGATGGCAGCAGAGGTTGCAGTGATGCAGTTGCAGGTAGAGGAGCATCAAGCTCTGGTGGTCCCCAGCCAGAGCTGGAAGAGGCAAGGAAGGATTCTACCCAGATCTCAGAAGGCGCTTGGACCTGCTGACACCTCCCTTTGGGACTTCTCGCCTCCAGAACTGTGAGTGTTAATTTCTGTTCATCTAAGCTACCTCTTTTCAGTTTGCACTACTTTGTTACAGCAGCTCCAGGAAACCGATACAGCTGGTAGCCGTGGCTGAGCTGGAATGTGAACCAGGATCATCCAACTCCACAGCCATTCTCTCCATCACTATTGCCACCATCTAGGTGACAACTCACAGCCCCTTGACCCCAGAAGATTCCAGAGTGGAAAAGGAAGAGATTGTCTTTCTAAACTGAAAAGGTAAAACTGAATGGGAATCCTCCTCGTATTGGACATGGAGAGGTAAGAATCCTTGGTTTGCTGGCCTTTGGGTGGCTGGAGGCTCCTCAACAGCAAACCAGAACTCATAATGGAGTGTAGACTCATTCATGCCCTCAGGAAAATCAACGCCTTTCTACCATGTAGCCAGAGCCACACAATGGAATGAAATCACTCAAATTATCTTTTTATTCTCTCTGATAATTGTCTCATTCTGGAACTTTGTTAATTATAACTAAGAATTTAATTGATATAATTCAAGCATCTGACTATAGTATTAACAAGTCAGAACAAAAAGTCTTGTACTTGGTGCTTTTTTTCCCTCATTTTATATTGTTCTTTTGACATGTAAAATGGTATAATTCTGACATTTCAACTGAAAAGAAAAAAAAACATCATCTTAGACAGGGTGAGATACTCCATTTTAGTGTTATGTAAAAAAAAATCCTGTTTTTTGAAATGTGAGTGTCACCTATAGGTAGTGTGCTGGTGTGGAAGAACATGACCACATTCTGTTGCTCAGCTCACACGTGTTCTTCCAGCAACTTCAACCTGAGCCCATATGGGAATCACAAGTCCAGAGCAGTAAATAGGCCCTGAGCACAGGGCAGTGGGAGGTGCACGTGTCAGCTCTCTGTCCCCACGCTCTCCCAGCATCGCTTGTCCAAGACAGGTCACCTTAACCCACTGAAGACCCCTGTGTTGGGGCTTCCACCTGCTCTGTGTCTGAGATAAACCAACTGACTCTGAAAAGTAAACATGAACTTTTCCAGGTCTTCTTGCCTCCTCCTGGTCTGGGAAGGAGGGACAACGGAGGTCTAGTTCCATATTTGGGATCTGGGTCTCATGGCTCGTGAATTCAGGCTCAAGCAATTCACCAATAGTGACTGAGCACGAAATATATGCTCAGGACTCTCCCGGGAGCTGGGCACTTAGCAGGGAACAAAGCAGCCAAAGTCCTTTATGATGGAGACAGAAAGGGCAAAAGGTAAACAAGGAAGTGTGTCCAATATGGAGCGAGATGGAGAGAGATAAAGCAGGAAAGTTCTTACTTTGAGCAGACACCTGACAAAAGTAGAAGGAAGCTGTGGCCTCTCTGGGGAACAGGGATCCAAGCTGGGGGGCCAGCAGGTCCTGAGACCTGAGTGGGGTAGTGCACACCTGTTCTGGGAATGTCAAGGAGGCAGTTTTGGCTGGAGAGGAGGAAGTGAGGAGGAAGATGTAGACGTGTTCAGAAGGGTAAACACAGTGGGATAAGGATTCAGTTGCTGCAGGTGACTGCAAAGACATTGGCTTTGACTCTGATCCCTGGGTAATGAGGTTTGAGCAGGGGAGCCCTCTCACTTGACTTTAAAAGCATCACTGAGGCTGCCAGGCTGAGGGGTCTATCGTGGGGCAAGGTGTTCCCAGTCCAGGTGAGAAGCATTGGGCCAGACGGCGGCAGTAGAGTGGGAAAAACTTGCTGGACTCTGTACCTATTTGGGTAGACCCTGTAGGATTTTCTGATGGATGGATCAATGTGGCTGTGAAAGGAAGGGAGGATGACTTCAAGGTTTTTGACCTAAGAAACTAGAGTTGAAGTCGACATTGACCGGGGTAGAGTATACTGGGAATTGCAGTTATTCCCCCAGACGAATGCTACATAAACAGGAGGGACATACTGCACCCGGGGAGAACCAGAAAGGAGAAATTCAGGTAGAAGGAGGTATTGACAAAATATCAGCCACTGCCCTCATGCCAGATTTATTGCCTTTCCAGTCACCTGTGGCTCAGCTGCAGTTGGCTTCTTTATTGCCATAAACTTGAACCTGACTGCTTAGGGCAGCACTGACCATTTAGGAAAGGGACTCAACTGCTACTGTGGTGCAGAACACTCAGAGCCCTCATGGGGTCCCGACCACAAGCTGTGTCCTGCTAAATGCTCCATTTGCCTCACTTTTCTGGCGGATGTGTCTCAGACCACTTTCAACTCCCCCTTCTTCTTGCCAGTCTACATCCTCAATTGCCAATATATAGTAAGTGTGGAGTTTCATGGTAAGTGCTATTATGGTTACTGAAAAATTCTCTAAGTGGGCACTATGCATGAAGTACTTTCTCTGCAACAAGGATTTGAGTATGAAAACTCTCAATTCACTCACGTATTGTGAGTAGAATGACATTAAAGTAACAGAAATTGTAATATCTTATAGAATTCTAAGTGAAAGAGCCACATCATAGATCTTCTTCATTTTGGAGTCCACATGTTTAAAAGGGACAGCCTGGAATTGAAAAGCAGAGGAAAGCTAACAACTGAGAGGTGTGAAGTGGAACCTAAGGAAGGAGATGACATAAATGTTTCTCTCTGCAAAAGTGATTGTTCCTTCCAATTTAACATCCTATCTCTCATGGACCTAGAGATAAAAAAAGTGCTTATGCAGTGACATTAGAATTCAGGTTAAATACCGTGACTTTTAGTTAGCTACTTTAAAAAGACTACCAGGAAGTGATAGAATCATTTTCTTAGAAAAACACGAGGGATGTATATCAACCTAATTCTTTTTTTTTTTAACTTCAGATGCAGTTTCCCTGAAATTGCTTCTGTTTGCAAATATCTCTTCTTTCTCAAAGAAAATTTTGTTATGAAAGTAAATGTTCTGTTGGTTCAGTGTTCTAAAACCCTTTAGAAATTTAATTCTATTCAGCAAATATTTATTGAGCACTTATGATAAGCAAGATATTCTGCCAAGAAATACCTAGATCACTAAGATGTGCAAAATGATATCCTAATTTTACTGCATATGGTCAAATATGAAGCATGATTTTGGGGGCCAAAATTATGTTTCAGAAAAGATGAGGTTTTCTTTTTTCAAGACCTTATGAAATCTATCTTATTGTAGTCATACTTCAATAACTTCATTGTGAACAACAAAGTAATATTTGGGGAGAACCATTAACCTCCCCATGGCCCAGAAACAGATGAATGAACAAACCATAATCCATGAGAAGAGAAAAACAGAAGGAGAAAAATGGAATGTCACGGGAGCTACATATTGGGGGACTGATGGAGAAAGAGCCATGGAAGGGAGAGGAAAGAAGGAGCAGGAGAGGGAGGCAGGAGTCAGCATTGCTGGCCATTGCACAGGGTGAAGCCGATCCACCCTGAGCTGGGTGTAGCATTTTGAAACCAGGGAGTCCATGGCGATGTCAGAGACGTGGGGAGACCAGATGACTGTGGCATCAAGACCTTGGCAGAAGGTGGTTCACGACATAAATCAAAGGAAAGACCAATAGCTTGAGGGTGAAACAAAATCAGTGAAAGTTTTTGGGGTGTTTTGTTTTTCAGAGGGAAGGAAAAATTGACTCAGCTTACAGGCAAAAACATTTGTAGAAATATACAACTCTTACATTCTATCAACACTTACTTTTGTATATTTCCATTTTCTCCAGATTATCTTATTTATTCATTTTTAGCTCTGACAGGATGAGGATGCACTTTCTCCTATAGCCACTCCCTGGGTATTTTCCCTAGGGACACCGCATGGCGTCTGTCCCTGCCATGTACCCGCACATGTCTGGCTATGATGAAACCGGGATATATTTCGCTTGTTCTGTGAACTTGCCTGGATTGTTCATTTTGCTCCTCATATCCCTGCTCTCACAGTAAACACAGAGCAGGTGCGGAAGGGTGATTTTCTAGCTATTTGGGGCTAATTTCCAGCATTCAGAAGGCTGCATGGTGGGTTGAGCGTAATAGCTGCCTAGCAACAGGGCTGACGTACATCAGGAAAACAGGGGAAGGAGGAAGGAAACGCAGGCAAGTGGGCTTGAGAGAGAGATAAAACCCATCTCAATGTGGAGAGTGGGTAGGAGAAGAAACAGAAATGAGACAGGGAGGGGGACTGCAGAAGTGCTTTTCCACAAAAGAGGAGGACTTTTTTTTTTTTCATTTAAGGAAAACGATGTGAAAGCAGAGACAAAGTCATCAAAATCATCTAGTTCACATAGAAATCTATTATGTTCTCTGTGTATGCACATTCTTTCTCTTCTTCTTAGGGCCCTTACAATTAAAAAACATTCCATCCTCCAGACAAGCTGTCTGTCCTGCCCTGTGTCTCCTCCACCTCCCTGCAACCTCCTGTGTCCACACGGCAGGGTGAGGCCCCACCACTCAGCACCTGCATGGAGCCTCTCATCGGTGCACCTGCCCATCTCTTCCACCTGGCCTTCCACCGTCTCCCCGCCGTCCTCTGCATGAAGACTGACCCAGCCACGTCCGATCTTCCTACAGTCCTCCGCACTTGCTGCTCCCTCTGCCTGGAGCCCATCCATCAACACTCAGACCTGTCCACGGGGCTCACCTGTCCACTCCCTCAGTGCCCACGACCCCTGCCCTTGCTTACAGGAAGGACAGGAAGGGGGAATTAGCTGTATGTTGCAATGAGCTTTTGAGCTTCCTGGAGTGCTGAGGCTAGAATTACAGGGACCCGCATGAGCTTCTCGGTTCCCATCATGCTCTACATGTGACTCTGAGAAGGGAAGAGGACGTCTATGCATTATTACTGTGACAATCCCAGGCTGACTGCTTATGCTACTGGTCAAGACTGACTTCCCTTCTCCTTCCACATTAGGAAAAATAGGCTGCTGTCATCTTTTAGAAGCATGGATGCACCGTTCAAACAAAGATACTGTGACACTTTGCATTGCTGTAAATGTCTTTCTCACCAACTTCTTGGCTCAAGAGCCCCCCAAAAGTAGACTTCTAGAGAAGAGTGGGGAGGCCAGTATTGGAAGGGGAGGCCACTGCTGACATCTCCCCCAGCCCTAGGTGGGTTCTCTTGGTGGTCTGGGAGGCTGGCATGGTTGGGGACTTCCCTGACTTCCACATGCAAATCTCTGGAGTTGAAAATGGAGCAGCAAGGAAGAAAGGAAGGGAGGGAGGGACAGAGAAACAGAGAAAAACAAAGGAAGATTTATAAAGTGCCCTAAATTCCAGGTATGATGATAGATTATTCCCCATCATCATTGAATTCTCACAACAACCACAGAATGACATTTAAAGCAGTTGCCTGATAAGACAAGGAGTCAGTTTGTACAAAGCTAGCATCTTAATCTGGGCTATAGGACCTTGAGTCAAATGAAGTTTCCACTAAATTGATATGAGAGATGGGATAAAAAAACAGACCTTTGTCCCTTTGGTTTTCGTGCTTTAAAGAATAAAGGTAACTAACATACAGATTAATGTATAAATGTGGAATATTAATGGGACAGAAAATGAAAAGGGCAACACTCTGTGCTAATCCCTTAAATTCCAAGATTGCTATTTTCTTAAATTCCAAGTCTTCTAAATCAGAGTCATTTCCTCTCTTTCTCTTTCTCTTTCTCTCTCTCTCATTGTGGCAGTGGGTTGGTTGTTTTTGTTACTATTATATTAATGTCATCATAGCCAGATGTGTTAGACAATTACCTGTTAAGAATCTAAAACACAGCACCTGAAATGTGAATGCGACTTGGTATCTGACTTTTACAGCACTGTTGGCAGAAACCCCTAGGAAGTGAAAGGAGCTAACTTAGAGGAGCGGGGAAATTCCTGAATTCCCTAATAATCACTGGACTGGCTGAGAGGCCTTGACCGAGCCCACTACCACCCCTGACAATCATCAGGATGGTGGTGCAGCTCCCACTTCCTCTGAGTTCCATGTGAAGGTGCTGGAGCTGCCAACGTGCTGAGCAGCTGCAAGCCGTGTGCAAGAGTGGCCTGGGGAAGGTGGCGAATGTGAAGGACCACGGCCCACGTGCGCTAACTTCGCCTGAGCTACTTCCTCTGAACCGTCTTATTCCAAACCTGTGGCAGAGCAAGCCACTTGGGACATACGACCGACCTTAATCCTATGGTATTCATTCATTTACTTCATGTAATTAATCTGGGGGCCTCTCATCCCAGACAATATAGGAGCTGAATAATAACAACGAATGCTAAATTATACTTCAGCTCCTGGGATTAAGCGATACCAGTATGCAGATAAAAAATGAATTCAGGCCAGGGGTGGTGGCTCACACCTGTAATCCCAGCACTTTGGGAGGCTGAGGTGGGAGAATTGCTTGAGGCCAGGAGTTCAAGACCAGCCTGAACAAGAGCGAGACCCTGTCTCTGCTAAAATTAGAAAAATTAGCTGGGTGTTGTAGCGTGTGCCCTAGTCCCAGCTACTTGGGAGGCTGAGGCAGGAGGATTGCTTGAGCCTACGAGTTGGAGGTTGCGTTGAGCTATGATGATGCCATTGCACTCTACCAGGGACAGAGCAGACAATGTCTCAAAAAAAAAAAAAAATTCAAAGCATCAGTTAATAATTTACATGACAATCCTCTCAAATTCTCTTACTCAAAGGTGGTCCCACCATTTCATTTTAATTGTGCAATATAACAACATTCTATTTATTCAATAAATGGATGAAAATTAAACACTAAATTAGAAATGCCTCGGCTTGAAACATACACTAAGTTCCATTTCCCGAGCAGCCTTTGCAACGTGTAACATTTACTGTAGCCAGGTTTGTGCTTGCTTCTAATACAGCCGTGGGATATTTTTCCACACAGAAACCCCATGAGTGCATACTTCATACTCCAGAGCCATCTACCAAAGGGAACATTTAAAACTGCGCCCTGTTAGAGGACCGACCCTGTGCAGGAGCTGAGTTACTGGTTGCAGGCAAGGAACCCATTGTGATGCTTTCTGATTTGGTTGAACACACTCTGGAGGACGCTGAGTATAGTCAGTTCGGTATGTTCAAATTGACGTTCTGTATTTCTTTATTCTCCATGCATTTCATAATTTACTGGCTGAGCCATAGCATGTTATTGATCAGGTACAAGAACAGCTTGTTTAGTTAAACTGAAAAGAACAGATGTTCACTTGCTGTTTAAGCCCAAACAAGAGACCTCTTTAAGCTTCGTGGTTTGAGTAAAATTATCCCATCCCTGAAGCAATTTGCTTCTTAATCAAATATTCACCAGGGTCAGTCTGACCTCCTATCTTTCTGTAGGGACAGAAAGCTCCTAAAACAGGTAGGTTTATTTGTTGGAGATATTTATTATGCCAGTGTTCCTTCTCCCACTAAGGAGAGAAGACTATTCCTCTTGAAAATGTCTAAAAATTTTTGTGGAGTTTGGTGGTTAATGCCAATATTTTTATTATTTAAACAAGTTTATGCTTATTTTAGTTATTGCACTGAGTTACTCACTACCATATGAATCTCCTATTCAGAATACCATTCCCATTATAACTGGTTAGCAAAACATTAACAAGTTAAGAACAAAATTATAAATGACCTGCAAAGGAGCAGTCTGATACTGAAACTAGATAACACTGTTTCAACAGTAATGAAACTTTCATTGAACATCTACTTTTGAAAGTGTGTGACCGGGTTGAACCAAGACTTAGGCTTGGCATCTGAGCTTCATTATGTTTGTGAATTTGGGAATGTATCAATTTTAAAATACAGCCAACTAATACTTATAAAGACAAAAGAAACATCTGACCAGTGAGGTATTAAACATTTGTGGCAGTGAATTTTAATGTCAGTTGACTATGTTATGAGAGCCAAGAAATGCATTAGACATGTAGTTTTTAAGAATATATGCTCATGCTGATAAATTTAATATAAAGAATGTAATTTCTATTTCTCTTCAGTGAGACACTATATAGATATGTTGCTTCTGAATAATATAACACAGATGACTGGATAATAGTGAGGGGTAATTTGCAACGTTGAGAATCAGAATCCAAAACACTAGTATTTTGAAGAAAAATAACTTGTGCTCCAAATTATCATATTGAATCTCAATGACTTATTATCCACTATTTGTAAATATTGGCTGGATAGGTCCAAATTATAAAAGATGCATGATATTTGAGGTATCTTGGAAATTTAAGTATATTGTCATTCACTGAGAGCCATTAATATCTGCAATGAAGGTCTTAACTCAAAAAATTGACCAGGGCCCTACAGAAATTAATAATATGCAAAATAATCTTTCTTTTAATATTCCTAAATGTACCACATATCTTTGACATCCTACCCACCTCAAAGTCTGGGTCTTATCTATTGTTTCTACCTCCACATTCTGTCTTTTGATAATTATCCAAGACAAACACATATACAACCAGAGAAACAGGGACAAACAGGAGACATCCTACCTTGGGTGTCCTTTTAATAAAATGCTGGACATTGTGCATTGGGCCCCCTAGTAACTGCCTAATCCCACAGAGGTATGACCTGTGATTGCTTTTGAGTTGGTTATTTCACAGATCTGTAGGTACAGGACTTAAGCTGTAGATAACTGGTACTGATGCAAATAATTTCCGTCTAAAGCAACACAAATAATACCTGTCTTGGATAGCACAGATAAATTTTGTCAGCAGAGAATACAAATCTCTACAAATCAAATCAAATTTTCATTTGAACTGGTTTTAACATCCTTTTTTTTTTTCTTAATAGAGGGGTCTCACTATGTTGCCCAGGTTGGAGAGCAGTAGCTATTCACAGGTGCAATTAGCATAGCACACTACAGCCTCAAATTCCTGTCCTCAGGTGATCCTCCTGCCTCAGCCTCACTCTCCTGTGTAGCTGGGATTACTAGTGTGCTGCCATACCAAGGTGGTTTTAACATCTTATCAGTTTCTTCTTTAAATGTGGGGCTAAATAAAAGCATTTTATGTATTCCAAACAGATTTATGTACCAGTCATAGTTTTACCTTTTTGAAAATTTTCCTTTAACACAATATGGTGTGGTCATCAAGATGTAGCAAGGGAGGGGTTTGCATTTTAACAATAATCAAATTACATTCACTTCCTCATATCAATATGGTCTCCAATCTCTGCTTTTCAGTTTTGGGGTTTTGGGCACATCACTTTATCAAAATAACCTATGTTGAGGTAGCTAACAACATTTTATAAGTCATATCTAATAACTAACTTCAAGGTTTCTCTCCATCACACTTTTCTGTTTTCATATAACCTGATCTTTCTATAGCACATTAAACCATTGACTTCTCCCTCATAGAAACAGTCTTGTCACTGGATACCTTCCCTTTTTTTGGTTTTCCTCTTACCTGCTTCACAAATTCTCAGTCTCCCTTGTAGACATTATTTTGCTCACCCTGCTAGTAAATGTATGTGTTCTTTGGCATTTGCTTCTTGGCTCTCCTGAAATGTCTTTCTTTAGCAATCTCAAACACATTCAAGGCTAAAACTAACGTTTATAAACTAATGACTTAAAAATGTCATGGATGTAAAACACAATCATTGCTTTCTCGAACTTCACATCGATATGTTGAAATGCTTTCTGCACAACGCAGCTCGGATTTCCCAAGGAGACCTCAAGCCCAGCAAGTCCCTCTCTCCCTCTTACCATGTCCCCCAGAATGTGGTCCTACTCTGTGTGGTCTGCCCTTTGTCCACCTCCCAACCTGGAGACCTGGGATTCTGTCAAGACTGTTCATGTCGACATGTCATGATCCCTTTACATCTTAAACATCTCTCCGTTTATGTCCTTTTCTTCATTTCTACTAAGTTCTCTCAATCACTACTTCTTTCTCCATTACCGTAATCAATAGTCTCCTAAACACATCTGTCTTGCCCTGTCTAGTTAATTCCTCACTCTGTTTTGCTTAATGTCCCGCAGTGACTCCTCACCCTCAGCATCCAGTCCTAGTTGCTCAGTACGGCACAGGGACCCTTTGTGGGGGAGTCCTTGCCTTGGCTTTTCCTGATTAAACATCTCCCTGACCATTAGGACCATGCACTTCCGCCAAGCTGAAATGTACTGAAATCCCACCCCCCTCATTACTTTGCTTCCACACATGCCTGTGCAGAGAATCATTCTTGGATTGCTTTCCTGGCTAACTCTAAGTGGGCATTAAGACTCAACTCAATGTCATCTATTCCAGGATGTCTCATGACCCTTCCCTCTAAACCCAAACTGCGTCCCCTGTATGCCTCCAAATGCCATTTTCTGTTTACTCTCATTTTGGAGATACAGGCTATTTTATGAATTCCATATTTTTATCCCAAAAGTGTCTCATAGTATCTGGCAAGTTGGAAACATTCTTAAACTATTGCTGAGTGAATAAAAAAAGGAAGGAGAAATGAGAGGAGGTGGGAAAAAACAAATTTTCATGATTATTTCAATATTATTTTACTCATTAACATAATTGATATATAGTATTTATATATATCTATGTATAAACTGAATACAGTTAAATATTGTTATTTAATATTATTTTAATAATAGCTAGTGGATGTGCTCTTTCTGGTAACCATAATTTGTTTAAATAACAAATATATAAAAACTAGTGATATATAGCTGATAGCATACTTGATTAGCCATTCATGTAAAAGCACAGCAATTTCATAGCAATTAATTCATTAATTATTTTAATTTTTAATTTATATTAAACAGTATTGGCAATTTTTCTTTCATTGGAACCTGACTACCATCTTGGAGTTCAAAATCACCATCCAATTCCTCTCTGACCTGCTCTATAGCATGGAGGAGGCATTAGTTGTGCTAGAGCCCTTGGTCCCATGCACAGGTTATGGATGC
>JAQIFY010002277.1:0-13466 GCA_028533085.1 Varecia variegata | reverse complement strand
CTTTAGTTATGTGGTGTCTTCCTTTGCAGTGAATCTCCCAGGGGTCCTTTGTGCTTCTTGTACCTGTATATCTAGATTTTTAGGAAGGCCTGGGAAATTTTCCTCAATTATGTCTTCAAATAGCTTATCCAACCCTTGTGTATTATCTTCTTCACCCTCAGGAATGCCCATAACTCTCAAGTTAGAGCTTCTTCACATAATCCCACATTTCTTGCAGTCTCTGGTCTTTTCTCATTTCTTTGCTCTATCTCTGTAACTGACTTATTTAATTGGAAGGTGTTATCTTCAATCTCTGAGATTCTCTCTTCTGTTTGCTCTACCTTGCTCTTGAGGCTTTCCACCGTGTTTTGTAGTTCCCTGAATAAATTCTTCATTTCTAGGGGTTTGGTTTGATTTTTCTTTAATATTTTGATTTCTTTAGTGAATTTTTCTTCCAAGTCCAGGATTTTTTTTGTGGTTTCTTTGTGTTGGTTATCCATTTTTTTCTTGCATATCATTCAGTTTTCTTACAATCCATGTTTGAAATTCTTCCTGTGACATTTTAGTGTTCTGAATTTGGTTAATGTCCATTGCTAGAGAGCTGGTGTTCCTCTTTGCAGCTGTGTTTTCCGTTTGATTCTTTATACTTCCAGAGTTCTTTCACTGAGCCCTTCCCATTTGGATCAATGGGTTGCTTCCCTCCTTTCAGCTTTCATCTGGAAAGTAACACACCTTGTGCTCTGTTCCTAGGCTGCCTAACAGCCTAGGTGTGTTGCTTCCTTTGTCAGTAGGGGGAGCCACTTTTATGTGTTGTTCAGGGTTCTTCTACCACAGTTGGGGGGCTGCTCCTGGTGGGTCAAGCCCCACAGTATTGATTTGACCTAAAACCGGTCTGACGAGTTAAGTCACTAGGCTGACGACTTTTGATTTGCAGGCAAGATTCACACTGGTTGCAGAGAGAAAGTAGCTTTTTCTTGTCTCTCCCTCTCCAGAGCTGGTGTCTACCACTTTCTGCGGGGAAAGATGCTGGCCAGGGGGAGGGGGTGGTGCCACTGTTTGCCCAGCGCCCCAGCGGCTACAGATCCCGCGGGGCGATGGTCTGCCCCACCCCAATGCCTGCAAGGTCCCCACGCTAATCTCTCACAACTGGGGAGGCACTCAGAGTTCATACATCAAAACAGGACCGTTGGCCATAGGTCGCACAAAGGCGGAGCTCGTAGCGAGAGGCCGTGGGCTGGGGGAGGGGAGCCACCTGGCACCCTATTGCACCGCAGCGGCTAGGCTGTGGACCCAGAAAATGGCAACTGCCTGCCCGCAGATCACTAACAAACACTGGGGGTGATTGTTCAGGGGTTGGCAGGTGCTGCGTCAGGGGGCTGTGTCATCAGGATGCCCCATTGTCTCATTTATGTCACCCTCCCACAATCTCACACCTGTCCAGCAGGAGCTGTCTCTCTGATCCACCCTGAGTGGGCCTAATAGCCCACAGCGGTTTCCAGGTTAGAGTCCCCTAATTAGTTTTCACCTCCATCAGTCTGGACCCGCTGAGTGGTAGAGGCAAAACTGCCTCCAGCTGTAGCCCGGACCCGTCCCTCCCCGGCCAAGCGCAGTCCTGGCACAGAGCTCAGGGAGTTCAAGATGCTTCCCACTAATGTCTCCTCTCCACAGAGCCCCACGTCTCCCGCGGCGATTCTGCACCGACTTCAGGCAGATCCCTGAGTGGGTGTGGAGGCCAGTGAAGAAGCAAGACATTCTCCTGTGGGTCTGATCCCACCTCACTCGCTGGCCAGCCGGGCGCAGCCATCCCACGCTCTATTCTATTGTCTCGCACTCTCCAGATTTTCACGGTATCTCCTGTTCACCTTTTCTTGCTTTTTGTGTCCCACGCTGATTCTCCGTGGATTCACAGCGCTGTTCTTGCGGGAGAGCGATCCACTCACGTGTAGCAGGTCAGGATCTATGCCTTCCTCTCTGGGAGCAGGAATCCAGGAGGTTGCCTCCACTCCGCCATCTTTTCTTCCTGTTTGTTTAGTAATTCTAAACTAAATAAAACATGTTTCAAATACTGTTACCATTCTAAGAAAACTTCTTTCTGTGGTTTGTTCAACAAATATTTTTGAGCACTTGCTAAGGGCTGGCCATTGTTCTAGGTGCTGGGCATTAGCAGGTTCGCAGTGTTCTAGAGACTATAATTTGGGTGCAGTATATTTAGACCTAAAAATAGGTAAATGAAGATGAAAACATAATAAATTGACACAGTGTAAACACATGTTTAAGGTGGTCTCAAGAGGGTGTGGGAGGAGGATGTTATCAGTATTAATATCAGTATTAATAATAACTGATATCAGTAATTAATATCAGTTTATTTGTGGTAACCAGCTGATCCACTGAGTAAAGTGATATTGCCTCTTCAACTCCCTACCGATCCTAGAAGGCACAGATCTGAGAATAAATGAATTTTTTTTAAAAGACAACAGAAGTTTTCAAATAAATTTAATGAATAAAATATATACTGAAATATCACATAAAAAATTAACTTACACTTCAAAGATTGTGCAGGTGACAACTCCCCCCACAACTCCCTCCAATCCTCAGGCCACAAAAGATAAACAGAAAAAAAGCTGTAACATCAAACTGATTTGTTTTGCACGGAAAGAATAATATTATAAACTAGTAAATCCAAATCATGACCTTTAACAATAATCATGGTGCAGTTGACAGCATCACAAGGAAGGCCGGGCTGCCTCCGCTCCTGTCCTTGTGACAATACTGTTTCTATTGCACTGGAGCACTCACTCCTTCATTAGGTGCCTTCCTTACCTCTGACTCACATGCTTGCTTAAAGACCGGTTTTGCAAATGCTGTTTTTTAAGAGTATCTTAAAAGCATACTTGTCAAATTGTGACACAAGTGAGAGAACAAGCTCTTTGGAGGCCCTGATTCTGAGCTGTGAATTCTCCAGCCTCCTAAGGACAGCAGAAACGTTTCTGTTGTGACAGGTGCTCCAGTGGCAGCTGGGGAACTGGAGGAAAGTGGGCACCCCCCCCCCATTACCAATTTAGCGACTAAGGATTCCTGGCTTGCAGTGTCTCAGGACTTCCCTAACGAAGAATGATGAGAAAAATGTCCCTCTTGCGCGGCCAAAAAGGGAGAGAAAGGAAGGAAACCAGTTGTGTGGTTTATTTTAGACGAGGAAGAGGTGGCATTTTTTAAAAATAACGTTTTAAAAAATTAGTGACTTTGAATTGTAAGAAAATATGTTATGTCATCCAGGAAGACAACTGTTCCACGATCTGTTGCAGTACTGAAAACCACTGGGTCTAAAAGTAATTTTTACCAGACCTCTCTATAAGAGAGAAAGGTAAAACCAGTTCTACTTGCTCAGCAAGTCACTGAATTACAAATGGGCAAAGTGATCTGAGATTGCAATCTGGCAGGATCTTTATTTTCTAAGAAACAAGTTTCAGTTTTGTTTTAGAAATTCCATTTTCACCAAAAGTTCTGGCTTCTTGGTGATTAACCCATACAGAAAGCACTAAAGAATCAATCTTTCCAGACTGTTTGAAATTAAGAGCTTACTTAAATGGGGAAGCAGCCAGATAAAGACAGTTTACCAAAACTATTACACTGAATGAAAACCATATTATGGACTGATCATTCCCAGAGAAAAATGCCATCACCAAAACACTTGATCTTTACAGACTAATTCTCGTTCAGCTCTGACAACTGCCTGTTGTCTTGAATGCCAGCTTCTGAAATCCCGAAAACTGGACTTCGTATGTTACCACTGCTACTAGAAGAAAACTAAAACACAGCCCTGACTGGAACCTGACGAGATAATTGCGAGATATGTTTATATAACAGCCTAAAAAATTCACGAAGTATGGCTCTGCTCATAAAGGGCCTCAGTGAAATACAATTTTACATTTTTGTGTGAGTCTGAATTTAGTCTAGTCATGGGTTTTCTATTCTGGGGGAAATCTCATTAACATGTACGAGTTGGCCTCATAGTGAAGCCATTGCCATCTGTCACTGGAATCCACACACCTGTAGGCCGGGTGTATAATGCCGAGGGTCTGACTGAAAGGAAAATGTGCTGGAAAACTGGCTTGAACCAGCTCTGCCTGGTCAGGCCCAAACCGCGTGTGTGCTGCTTGAAGAGGAGGCTGGTTGGTGGGACGGTTCCGGCAGGAAGGTAGGAACGTCAGCCCCAGCACTCGCACCCTACCCAGCATAGAGGAAGTATTCAGCAAAGCTTCACTCACTTTATGAAACAAATTAATGGACAGCCATTTGAGGGGCCCTTTTGTAAGAGAGGCTGATGATACCAACTACTAACTAACTAGGCTTTTACATTCTGGGTCATTCCGATCTAGAAAGGAGCTGTTTGTCTCTGTCCAGTTTATGCATCAAAGTGAACTTCTGTTCCTGTCTTTCAAGGTGTAGGTGTCCTGGGAAAAAGAACTTAAGATCATTACTGCACCAAGGTAAGGATATTTTAGCTAGGAAACCCCCCCCCCTCTTTTTTTTGTACTTATTGCTGATCTGGAAGAAGGCCATGAAGTTTTTGAAAGTACACCAGCCTCCTGCAGCTTTGAGTTGGTTAATTCAGTATATCACTTGTGGCCACAACCCACAATGTATATTGTACTTTTCATTTCAACTGAATTTAGCTGCATCATTTCAAGGATTCTACATAGTAGCTATTGGAAAAAACCACCAAATCTACCTGAAAGCCCAGGTTTCTTGAAAGGCTGTTATCATAAGCAGCTTGGAAGTGGCTGCCACGCTTCTACAGCAGGTTTTAGACAAACGCATTCGTGAATTTTTTTTTTTTTTTTTTTTTTTTTTTGAGACAGAGTCTCGCTTTGTTGCCCGGGCTAGCGTGAGTGCCATGGCATCAGCCTAGCTCACAGCAACCTCAAACTCCTGGGCTTAAGCGATCCTACTGCCTCAGCCTCCCAAGTAGCTGGGGACTACAGGCATGAGCCACCATGCCCGGCTAATTTTTTCTATATATATTTTTAGTTGGCCAGATAATTTGTTTCTATTTTTTAGTAGAGACGGGGTCTCGCTCTTGCTCAGGCTGGTCTCGAACTCCTGACCTTGAGCGATCCATCCGATCCACCCGCCTCGGCCTCCCAGAGTGCTAGGATTACAGGCGTGAGCCACGTGAATTATTTTTGAACAGCGCTGACCCTGGGTTATGAGATGGAAGCATCCGAATGGAACCCTCTCACTGCCTCCCTTAGTCAAACAGCTTAGCAAAAGTCATGTAAGTAAAGGCATCACCACCAAATTCCCTCTTCTAAAATATCTGCAGGGCAAAAAGGGACCTTGTCACAGGGGGGCCTTTTGTAGACTTGTCCGAATAAGAAGTCAGCTGTCACTCTAAGAAGCACAGACTTCTGCAGCCTCAGCTCCATGAAATTTATAATCTGGCCTGAGAGCTTCCACCACCTTTGTCGAGTGCTAAATGATACAGTAAATCCAAACTCCCCAAAAGATGCCTGAAATGCATATCGAACTCATGCTGATGGAATCCTACTGGCAGTCTTGTTACTTGTGTGGGTGACAGCATTAGGTTTACTTACACCTTTTAAGACAGGAGCAAAATCCACAGTGACCTTACAGGATAGGAAAGGTCACTCCTCGCCAAAATCATCATCTGTTCTAGGATTCTACATGCAAAAGGACAAAGAACTGAAGGCTTCCCCCACTCTGTCCTAAAGAATCTCATCGAAAATCTTTCACTAAAGCCCTGTTTATCCAGTTAATGAGCTGCCAGGGTAATGTGTCCTCCCAGAACAAGTTATGGCCTAATAAATGCCTGGACGTAGAGAGGATTTACTGAGGCAAAATTATCCTGAAAACCATTTTTAGTCTTCTTAGAGCTCCTTCTAAAGCATTAGGTTTATGATGGTCATTGAAAAAAGGAAAAAAAAAAAAAGAGTCGACTCCGTTCTCTTAAAATGTTTCCTCAATGATGTGATTTAAGGGTGGCATATAAACTGGCTTGACGGTGTTCTGTTTTAAGCTGTTATTTGATGGAGAATTAGTGTTACGTGATTTATAGACTGACAGCTGAAGCAAGAAGGGGCCTAGAATGTCTTCTTAATCACTTCAAGCTGATTGGCCTCAGCTCCAGGAGGACTGCAGTTTCCTGGAAGAGCGAACACTGCAAAGCAGGCTGAGGTTCACAGCAACCACACATGACACCGGCCTGGCCCAGTGACTTGAAATAGCACATGCGGTAATAGCTGTCCTGCAATAAAGTGTTTCATAAAAACAGCTAGCAGGACAGCCATTTCAGTAAACACAGGGCTGGTAATGAGCAATTAAATTGAACTGCCCTTAAATGAGAACTGGAGCGTATGCAGATATTTAACATCACACCAGTGACAGGTCCCACCCCTGCTGGGCCAGTGCTTCCCTACTGAAGGCCACCTAGACACACTGAGCCAGATTCCGGATTCCGAAGGGGCAGCCCAGCCACAACCCTAAACCTCTGAACAGACCTGGGAATCAACCCACATAGCCACTGCAGCCAAGCTGATTCAGAGAAAGCGAAAACAGCTTTCAACCCTGAGTAACCCCGGCTGCCCAGATTGAACGGGCTACCCACATATTCACACACCTTGTTTGCAGATTCTCTGCATTAGAGGATGCTTCCCTGACAACACCCCAGCTCCGTGTATCTCAATGGATTAAAACCAACAAGCATATCAGACCTAAACAAAAACCTCCCGAGGACCTGTAAAAGCACTGAGTGTATCCTCCCTCTATATAATAGAGACTTCAACTCAAACCTCAGCACATCAAAGTATTTTCCAAAACAATACTAAGCAAAATGGGGACAACTTCAAAATTCCTCTAAATACCGGGAAAGGAAATATCTAATGACAAAGAAAATCATATCTCTAATTGATTATTCCAAAATCCCCATTTCTTGGCCGGGAAATTATAACTTACACCCATGAAATTATGTTTGAATTTCCTTGTTTAAAATTTTAAAAACATTTACTTGGCCATTTCCAAAAATCAATTTTAAATACCAGTGCTCTCATATGTTTTGAGCCACAAAATTCACTCGGTCTAGAACTTTAAATCAGACCCTGAATTATGCATTGAGGTTAATGCCGTGATGTTCCAGGAACCCGTGACTCACTCACCTTTACTGCCCAGGCCCAGCGGGCCAGACACAGTGACGCCAGCCCTGGGCTGCTCCAAAGGCCTGTGCCTCCTCTTCCTCTCTTTACCATGTTCTTCCAGCAAGTAGCACAGCAACTGATGTGGGAACCTATCATATGGAACAGTGTCTACACTCTCAGACCACATTTTTAAGCATGCCAAATATCTTTAAAAAATTTTCCCCCAAATTCATTACACAAAAAGATATTTCTAAGGGCCTTGCCTATTTGTCTTAGGACTGGAATATTCGACTTCATTACCATGACTTTTTTCCTGCCAAGGAGTTCCCAGCATCACCTGCCTAGGAGCAATTGTACGTGGTGTCTTCATTATCTGCCTAGACCAATGTTCACTCCCCGAATCTTTTAGGATTTTCTCTTCTATCTGTAGCCTCAGGTCTCTGCTGTTTTTCTTTTGGCATGTCCATCCCCTGCCCTGAATAACCCACTCCTGGATATTTCACTCAACTACACTGGCTTTTCTATTCTCTATACTGTATTTCCAGGTCAATTTTCTGACTTCATTTTGCAAAAGCCTGATACAAGCCTCTGGAGGAGGACTGCGATGGATTCAGAAACATGAGCCAGTTTCCAATTCCAAGTAGGAGTTAGGGGGGGTTAGCGTGTGAATTTGCTGCCAGACTCCCCCATGGGAAGTTGCATTTTCCTGCCTGTTATCTCTATCCTCCTTTAAAGTAAGTCTACTTCAGTACCTATTGAAAAAAATAAGAGGCACAAAATCAATCTCTTTCCCAAAGGGCACCTTGCACAAAGGAACCATGGTGTCCTATAATAAAGCACTACGGACTCAGGAAGAACCGACGCCACCACCGGATAATGGAGAGAGGTGTCAATCAAACAAAAAGCCAAAGAACACAGTTTCCAGATGTGGCTTTAGCATTCTGTGACCTGGCAAGTCCAAACAAGAAGATAAATACTTGTGCAAAACAAAGTTAGAGGATAATAATCTACAAGTTAAATTCCATCTTTAACTGATCTCTCTCTACCTTAAGCTACCTTCTTTTCTGATGGAGACGTGTGGGCAGTGCAGATACAAGCAGGCCAGGCTGCCCTGCCTCAGACCTCCTGGCTGCTGCACCACAGCTCAGCAAACCACTTCTCAAGACAAACAGAAACGTGCGATGAATGGGTAGGTGTCTTTGGTTTCTTGCTTATATTATGAACTACTGCGAGGCTGGCTCCTAACAGCTCAGCCAGCCCAGGTGGGATCTCCCGGTGCCTTTGTGCTACGGGCTGGCTCTCAATCTCTCATTACCAAGCTGCTTCCAGAGCCCTGGAGCACAAAAGGGCCGCCTCTGCTCTGCAGCGTCCAGATGTGATTCTCTCCTCCATTCCCCTTCCTGTGCACTAGGGGCCTGATTAAGACCAAACTAGCGCTCTTAAGGCACAAGCACCGGACCCACCGCTGCCTTGGGGCTCCACAGAGATGCCCACAAAGAAAAGAGAGAACCGGGTCTTCCAATTTCCCTCCAAACAGGGAGGGCATGCTCATTACTCGCTTCTCATCTGCCGACTGGGCCCAAAATAGAGGGGAGTGGAATTTAATATCCATAAATATCAGTTGTTTATGGTCTCATTTTTAGCCCACAATTATTCTTTGTTTCCCCCTTGGTGGTGGTTTAACATGGCTGTGGCTCTAAGTATAATTATGTCTCCTGGAGCAGGCTGGATAAATCCAGACAGCATGTTGGGGCCTTCTAATGAACCCCCTTACTCAGAAGGCAGCACTTCCACGAGGAGCAAGTCCCCAGCGGGCACTCGGCTTTGCAGGACGTCCTGAGACCCACCTGCATTTACATCCCAGCTCCCAAAGTGGGCTGCACACTTCCTGTCTCTCTACAAAGTGCAACGTGTTAGCAAAAGCAAACAGAATTTTAAATAATTACCAGTGTTTTTACAGGCTGCATTTAGTTTACCTTTATCTTTTTCCTCCACTCCATACTTTCCCCCAAAAAACCCACTATGAAATGGCTTCACAAGTTAATCTATTTCTTTTCATAAAACACTTAAAACATAATGATGGCTGTGTTCTTATTTAAATATATAATGCCATACTTTCTTTATCTGCTCAAACTCCTGAAAACCAAAGTAACAATTTGCATAGGTACACCCAATTTTGTGCAAATCTTACTAAAATAAGGCTACATTCAGTGTTTAGGTAGTGCCACACTGATTAAAGTAAGTTCTCAAGCAACAAGAAAAATTGTCTGCATCCCAAATTCTCTCCAACTACATCTGACTTCCCAGGCAGACAGCTGAGACTGGTGGATTTGCCTGCACCATGAGGCAACACATGCGGGGCAGAAGACAAGTCCTGGAATAAAGTTAAAAGGGACGTATGCTACGTGCTTATGTGTGGAGGCAAGGGGGCTCCATCTTCAGTCTTCCCTTTTAGAAAATGGAGGCCAAAATGCAGACGGCAGCAGGAGCGTCTGCGCAGCTGCAGGTGTGTTTCTTCTCACGTGCTGCTGAAGAGCCGGCCTTCTGACACGGAGCCTTCCAGAAATCACTGAGCCCCAATATCTGCCTGATGCAATCTGAGCTGCAAGATGAGTGACTCAAGGGGGCGGGGAGAATAACAACCAAAAAATGCAAGGAGGAAAAACTGAGCAAAGAAAACCACCAAGGGAGCAATCAGCTCATGAAGCTTACATTCTATACAACGGACGGTTGGAAAGACCCGGCGCGAGAGAGAGGAGATATACAGAAAATTCCCCTCCCACAAATCAAGTATTGTCAGGAAATTTCAAAGTAGAAATTTTTGTAAGCAGCTTTGCATTTAACATTCAGTCAAGACACTAAAACCTTATAAAACAAGAACCCCTATTTTAAAAAAAGAAAAAAGAGCTAACAATAGGAGTCCTCGAAGTCACCCAGAATCTTGTAGCACAGAATGGAGTGTTCCTGGGCCAAGGCAGCCAGTTCCTTCAGGAACTCGGGGAAGAGGGCAGCGGCCAGCATGGTGTTCCTCACAGGCAGGGGCAGGCTTGGGGGGGCCCCAGCCACCCTGCCTCTGTTTGCCAGGAAGGGCTGAAGTACTCTTGGAGGACCATCCAGAAGGTTCTTGCCACTTCCCGTCCTAGAAGCCTCCTGAATGGGATCTGAAACCAGAAAGAAGACGGTCATGGTGACCCTCTGTGGCCCTCTGTCCACCCTCTTAAGTGAAGTGTGTGCGTTGGGGGGCAGGGGAGGTGGAGGGTGTCTAATCACGGGGGCAGTTCCCATAACGTTAAATCCTGAAGACGGCCCTTGAGCACTACGTGGCACACATATTTGCCCAACAGATAACCTCCACATGAGATTTTTAACCCCAAATCCTGTATAAGAAACTTTGTGCAAAAATTGTGGCAAGAATATAGGACTGTCAAGAACCCTCTGTGCCCAGAAGGTAGGGGAGAAAAATGAAAAAGGCATCTCCTACCACTGGCATTAACCGAGTGAAGACCTAGCTTGCCAGGATGCTTATGTAGGGATGACAAGGAACTCCACCTGCTCTCACAGCCTCCCAGTGTGGGGTGACCGTTCTCCCTTTGCCTGTTCAGCCCTGACCACACAGTGGAGCTACGGCAGGGAGGCTGGGTTACATGAGCTACTCTGAGTTCTCTGCAGCTTCTGCTGCAGACTTTAGGGCTCCCTGTTGACCCCCAGTCTCCTTCTGAATGAGACAGAGCTCTAACCTTTTTTTATAAAAGGAGAGTGGAAGATTCCTTCTGATCCATAGAAATAATGGAGAGGAAGTTGGGGGCTGGTAAGACCAGACTAAGAACTTCTTGCAACCATGGAGAAGAAGGTTTCCATCTCAGTTTCAATAACTAAGGTCTAAGACGATATGAGCCCAAACTTTACCATATTCAAGTGATTCGTATTTTCTTATCAAATCAGTTTTTGCTAATTAAAATGGTTCAACTTCCCTGACTATTTAATTCCTGAACATCACCAGCCCACATATATTAATATTTGTAGGAATTATTTATGCCTTCCTCTGCCCCTACACAAACAGTCCCATTACTCCTTATAAATCATCATATTCAAGCTCCTCATTATTTTGGCTGCTTTTTTAGAATTCAGTCCCATTTTTCAACACTCTTCTCAGAGTGTTGCTTAACTGCAGTACTAAAAATTCTTGACATTTATAGTACTTTCCACATCTCACTACTATAGTCTTTAGTGTTAAAAAAAAATCTTCCACTTTACTGCTTTAAATATCCTTTTAGATTAAGGCATATCACAGCTTTAATGCCATAAAGAACTGGAAAAGTTGTTGAGAATCTGTCTTCTGCTACCTTTCTGCAGATACCACATGCCCTGACCACAGAGTGAGGACAAAGGGGTCGACTTCACCAAGGCACTGTCAACCTTGGAGACCACCCTCCCCACCCCCGCCACAGCCCCAGGCCCTGCAGCTCTCCAAAGGGCCCACAAAGCTCAGGAAGGAAGCTGACCCGCACACCAGTGGGGAATGGGACACCTGTGGACCCCACTCCCAGATCGAGACCAGTGTTGTTCAGGCTCGTTCCAGCACCTGGAATCCCCTGCCCCGTATCTCTGCTCACCTAAATCTTACTACCTTCAGAAGCACTAGTACAGTGGTTAGGAGCACAGACTCGGCCACTTACTGGCTGAGTGACTGCAGGCAAGTTGCTTGACCTCTCTGTACTTTAATTTCCTCACCTGTCAAAAGCTCAGAGAGTTGCTGTAAGGATTAAATGAGTCAAGAGGTATAAAGTACACAGGGACCTCTAGATAAGTGTCAGCCATCACATCATCATCAGTGCAGCTGCCACTAACTTCACAGAGCATTTCCAGTTTCCTACTCCTTGTCCTGGCCTCCTACCCCATGTTAGTGACCAGCGAGGGCCAGCACTGCCCTTTAGCCTTGCACTGTTGTTGATGTTCTGTCTCCTCTACTAGACTTGAAGCTTTCTCAAAGCTGAATCCCTATCAGATAATGTATTAGTATCTTTTGCAACCCCTAACACACTCCATACTCATAGCAGAAGCGAATAAAAACTTGCTGAATGAATGAGTGAAGGAGTGACCTCATTAGTCTTCCCCACTTCTGCTCCTCCCTGGAGCTGCTTATATTCCTCATCTCCACCTTCCTCTTTCCAATCCACTCCTCTTCTCCCCTAAAAAGCGTTTTTGTGATTCATTCATCTAGCCTGATCCATGAATAACAAGTGTCATCACTAAGGCTCATTTACACAACTAGAAACCAACAATCAAAACTGTGTTCACCAGTGAAGGCAGGAGAGTGCCCAGCGGGGAGATCAAGGACTAGTGGGGCAATCTTCAGAGGGCTCCCTCAGCGGCTGGGACGTATCAACCCAGCTGTCCTCTTTCCGTGTGTCACCAAGCACCATCAAGCTCTCGATGCAAAAGCAAGCAGACCTGGGTTAGGGTCCCTACCTGACAACCAGAGCTAATCATAATGCCTCAGTTTGCTTCTGTGTGAAATGGGGCTACTACCTACCTGACCTCCCTTCTGGAATTAGAGATCAGTGAAAAGACTTTGAATATAAGGAAATTCAAGGTTGAAGTATTCAACTCTATGGTTTACAAACTATTTGAGGAGAAAAAGAAAAGCCTGGCAAGCGGCTGAACCTCAGAGAGCAGCAGCCTCAAGAGCAATAACGTGGCAGCTGGCACCAGGACGCCGCCTGCTCTGGAGCAGCGGTCACACGGGCTTCTACTGGTGCTGGAAGCATTAGTGCGGCGGCTTGTTTGCCACCGGGGCTGCCAGGCGGCAAAGGGCACGCAGGGTCTGCGTGCTGGAGCAGTGCCGCTGCAGGGGCCCCAGTTGCGCCCCTCATAAAAGGGTCCAACAACCATGCATGGCCACCTGAAGAAGGCAGGAGGAAGGGAAGCATAAATAAATGTCAGAATTAGGAATGGTTTCTGAAATGCTGCCCTGGGTCCGAAAAGCTGCACTACAAGGTTTTCAAGACTAATACTGGGAAGATTTGAGAAGTGAGGCGAGAGAGAGAGATGTTACAGGTTCCTCTCGCTGGCAGCAGTGGTAGGCAAAGGGCACAGCACACAGACACTGGAAACTGGCCCATTACCATGATTCTTAATTATAAATTGTTCTGTGTCACAGTAAGAATGGGGGGGGCAAGATTTGGCACATTTATAGGCAAATGATTCAGAAGTCAGCTTTATACAAGAGGATGGGAAACTTTCCCATTCTGTGAGTTTAGCGATTTTTTGCCTTGGGGGGAGGGTGTCACTTTGGTCACCTGAAAGAAGTTAGAAAGTTAATCTGAAAAACTCAGT
>JAQIFY010002276.1:0-13469 GCA_028533085.1 Varecia variegata | reverse complement strand
CAGGTGTATACCTACATGATGAGTGCGATGTGCACTGTCAGGGGAATGGACACCCTTGAGGCTCAGACTCAGGGGGTTGGGAGGGGCATGGGCAATATACTTAACCAGAACTGTTGTACCCCCATAATAAGCTATACTAAATAATAAAAAAATTTAAAAAAAAAGAAAGCTTTACTGAAGGAAGATTATTCTGAGACAAAGTTAGGATAATTTGTAATTAGGGAGTATGAAGACATGGAGATCAGTTGAGAAGCTCTTACAATAGCACAAGATTGAGTCAATCAAACCTGAATGTAAGTGGTAGCAGAGGAAACAGATGAAAAAGAATGGATAAAATGTATCCCATAGAAACTAAAATCAGTACAATTCAGCAACTGTTTGGGCATAGGAAGGAGGGACTAATCAAAGATGATAGAAATATTTCAAGCCTGATTATGGCTGTTGAGATAAATTAAATGTGAGAAAAACAAATTGTCTTGAGCAAGAAAATGAGGAGTTCAGTTCTGAAAGTTTTGAATTTGTGGTAACAGTAAGGTGGAAATAATCAGGGAAGCAGCTGGCTGTGCAGGTCTCCTGGCCTAGAGAGATATTAGGGCAGAGGATATGGATGTAAGGGTCATTTACATAAAGGTAATATTTAAAGCTATGGATGTAGATGCATTTTCTGAGAAATAGATTCTTTAAAAAAAATGACCAGAGGAATGCAAATAAAATCTTAAGGAAAGTGTGAAAGTAGTGGGATCCAGCTTGAAGATAAATGTCACTAGGCCACATATGAAAATGTCTAAGTAACTCATGTGGTGGGTCCACAAAGTATATTTGTGGAGGAGAATTTGAGGAAACAATTCAGATGTAGCTAGCTAGGCATGTTCAACAAACTGGTGAGCTCTTCCAAAATAAGTCTCCTGGCAGAGAGGTTTAAAAACCCTGTGCTTGACTCAGTAACAAAGTTTAGTTAATTTAGGGAAGGAAAATCTAAGCCAAACATTGTGTATACAGCATGAGCTTTGAAAGGTGCTAAAGCCTACTGGTTAAGAACATAGTCACTAGTGTCAGAGTGTGAGGGTTTGAATTCCTGTCCTGCTGCTCACTAGCTGGTTCCTTTAAATTTATAATTACCAAAATAATACTACAGCATAAGTTTGTTATAGTGATTATAGAATTTAAAATACGCTAAGAATATAGAACAGTTCTTGAGACTTGGCAAGTTCTCAACAAATGTTTGCTATTACTATACCATGTTTAGTCTCCTGGCCCTAGTCCAGTTAGATTGTCCGAGACCTATGGAGATATATTTTACTGAATATTCTTTAAGATATGGATGCATAAGAACAATTCTTTGGGATTCATATTACACATTGTAAAATAAAGGAGAGGGAGTTACTCTCCATCACAGTGTCCCATAAACCTTTTTGGCTTTGACAACTGGAAGAGATAAATGTTGTGCCTTGCAGATCAACTAGAAAGATTATAGTATCCTGAAAAACAGGGACATATCAGTGGCAATAGTCTGATCTATGATATTGCAGCAATGCCTACTTTACTACACAGAACAACAGCCATCATAATTAGAGAACTACTGTACCTAGCTGAATGGCAGGGATGAATATAGCACCTAATACCACAGTGAAGATCCACCGGGAATGGAGCACTAATAAGCTATTCCTCCAAAGTACTGTGATAAATCATCAGGGCAGACATTGTAGGAGAACTGGGATAAATTTTGTCAGCAAATGTGATAACTAGATAGTACAATAGGGTTGTATATATTTAGCAGGCTGGATTAAAAAGAGACATTGACAAAGAATATAGAAGAATCAGTCAGGTAGAAATGAGGAGAGGATACTTTTACAGAAGCCAAAGAAAGAGGAATTCTTAGGATAATGGAGTTGTCAATAGCCTCAAATACTGCAAAAATGTCAAGAAGAATGAATAGTGACAAAGATGATTGGATTTGGATACCCGAACTCCATATGTAGTATCTTATAAAGCAGTTTCAATAAAGCAGTGGTGTTAAGAAACTGATTGTAAAAAGTAAAATTGTGAATGAGTGATGGTGAAGTGAAGAAAATTGGTGTGAAATTTTCTCTAGTGGAAATGTGGAAGAAAATTAGACAAGATAGTACCTTGATGATAGGAGTGAGTAAATTCTTTCTTTCTTTATTTATTTTGGTTTACAAAGAGCTGAACAATGTTTATAGACAGACAAGGAAAACTTGACACAAGAAGACAATAAAAATTCAAGCAAGAGGTACCAGTTCTTATTTGTAGGTCTCATAGAATTCATCTGTGAATCCATCTGGTTCTGAGTTTATTTGGAGGGGGATAGTTTTTTTTTTTTTTTTTTTTTTTTTAATACTGATTCAATCTCACCCTTCATTATTGGTCTGTTCAGGATTTTTATTTCTTCCTGATTCAAGCTTGGGAGGTTGTGTGTTTCCAAAAAATTATTCATTTACTCTAGATTTTCTAGTTTGGGTGCATAAAGATGTTCATAGTAGTATCAGATGATCCATTGTATTTCTTTGGTATCAGTTGTAATGTCTCCTATTTCATTTCTGATTGAGCTTATTTGAATAGTCTCTCTTCTTTTTTTGGTTAATATAACTAGTGGTCTATTGATTTTTTTTATCTTTTCAAAGAGTCAACTTTTTGTTTCATTGATTCTTAGTACTTTTTTGTTTCATTTTCATTTAATTCTGCTCTGATATTTTCTCGTCTTCTGCTAGATGGGGTTTGGTTTGTTCTTATTTTGCTGGTTCCTTAAAGTGTGGCATTAGGTTGTTAATTTGTTATTTTTCTGTCTTTTTGATGCATTCATTTAGTACTATGAACTTCCCTCTTAGTACTACTTTTCCTGTATCACAGAGATTTTGGTTGTTTGTGTCCCCATTGTCATTCCATTCATTTTTTTTATTTCTGTCTTTGTTTCTTCACTGACTCAATGATTATTCACAGCAGGTTGTTTAATTTTCATGTATTTGTATACTTTTGAGAGTTTCTCTTGGAATTGATATATAGTTTTATTACACAATAGTCTGAGAAGATACATGGTATTATTTCCATTTTTAAAAACTTGCTGAGACTTGTTTTGTGGCCTATCATAGGGCATATCTTGAACAATGTTCCATATGCTGGTGAGAAGAATGTATATTCTGCAGTTTTGGGGTAGAATGTTCTGTAAATGTCTGTTAGGTCCATTTGTTCTAGAGTACCATTGAAGTACAATGTATCTTTGTTGATTTTTTGCCTTGGTGGTCTAATTCTGTCAGTAGAGTGTTGAAGTCCTTCACTATTATAATGTTGCTGTTCATTTTATTTCTTAGGTCTAGTAGTATAGTATTCATTTTATAAATCTTGGAGCTCTGGTGGTAGGTGCATGTATATCGAGAATTATTATATCTTCTTGTTGAATTGATCCCTTTATCATTATATAATGACTGCCTTTGTCTGTTTTTACCATTATTGATTTAAAATCTATTTTATCTGGCATAAGAATAGCTACTCCTGCTTGCTTTGGTTTCCATTGTGCAGAATATTTTTTTCCATCCATTTACCTTGAATCTGAGACTCTATAATTCCAATGGATTTTTGGAAGACAGCAGATATTTGGGTGGTATTTTTTTAATCCATCCTGTCAATCTACATCTTTTGAAGTTTTAATAAGCAGAAAATAAATGTACAAGAATTAATTGTTAATTTTCAAGATAGCCTTATAATATGTATAACAAAACATTATAAAATTTCTAAAAACTGGCTATCCATTTAAGATTTATGGCAAAGTATAATATCTGTCATTATTTATGAATCTTCAGAGGTCAATGACAATTTCAAACAATGTTTTTTAGGCTATAGAGTTATTGGAAATACTGTATGTTTATAAATGATTTGCATGTTTTCATTGGGGGAAATATTAATGGTATGTTTAGCTATTTGTCCCATGAGTGTGCCGGCCAGTCCCACATAAGTCCCTCTCTGTCTCTCAAGCAAAGTGTTAGTATTAACTTGGTCTTCTCAACAATTCCTATCTGTTGTTATCCATGGAAAAATATTTCTCAATGAAGATGAATGAATATTCCATATTCATTCAGCTTATGGAATATTTGGGGTTGTTAAGAACTCACTGTTTTTCCTCAGCATTAACTATTTCTTGTAATGCTTCTGGGAAGACAGCTGGGGAGGTAGTGAAATAAAAATTGGCTAATTACTAATAGCTCAGATGGTTGAAGCTCATGGCTGAAATGATTATCTGTGTAGTTTAATTGTGTGCTCCCCTTGGACCCTATTACCATGGGTAATCGAAAATCTGCTATGTGATTTCCTTAGCATAAGTACTATATGCAGCTTTTTAATCATGTTGTCAACTTCAATTTATTGCTTTTTAGAAAAGAAAGCTAGTAGAAATCCTTTGCTGACTCACTTCAATAGTTTCAATGTGTTTTTCAGATGTAATTTTTTTCAGATGATTTCTGAAGCTAGGTAACTCAAAAGTAGATTTTTATAATACCGTGCCAAAATTACTGAATGCCTACTTTAGAGAAAAGGAACATACTGAATCTTGTTTGTAGAAAAAATAGTTTTGAAATAATGAGTACTCTGAGCATCTAAAAGGATAGTTTAAGCAAATATGTTGGTTTTTAACTTTAAAGGTTTATAGAAGAACTTTAAATAAATCTGTTTTCCCCCAAAGATTGAATACTATTTAGTTATGTAGTGCTTTGCAAGCTATATGCCTTGATGTTCTTCGATAGACAGGATTTAATGACAGCTTCCTTATACCACATTCACCTTAGAGAATAGAATCCCCAAAAGTATAGAATTTAGGAATGCCATGCAATCACCTTCTCTTAAATATAGCTATTAGTATTTTATCAAGCTCAAATTATATTAATTCTCTTCAAACCATCCTATAAGGAGATACTAGTTGTTAGTTAAAAAACCATTAGATTGAAAGTAGGATAATCTACGTAGCTACAATTAATCAGTTTTCTAATTATTGCTGAGTTTTACCTGATTTGTAGACCCATTTTACCAAAATAAGTGGTGAGTTTTATTATTAGAAGACTAGAAATCTCCACCTTTAGTTTTATGTGATATTTTATTAAACAAAACATTGCTGAAATACCTAGACGTGACTAGGCAAAGACTAATAGAGACAATGGAATTCTTCATGGATGAATAAAATACAGAAAAAGGTACCATAATCTCCTCAGATGTATATTTATAAAAGTTCAGAAAATTGTAGGTTAATGAAAAACTAAGAAATAATAAAACTTTGAAAATTTAATTATATTTATAATGAAAAAATATGTGAGGTCATGTGATAATATTGCAAGAATTTCTAACATGATAACTTCCATTCTTTTAAGATATATTTGTTGTGTCTATATAATGTACTAGACATCAGGGATATATCAAAGAAAATGTACAATCCCCACCTATTAGTCAAGATACATACATATGTTATGGTAACAGAAAATTCCACTTAACTGTGAGAGGTGGAAAATATATAATCCTCTCATGTTCCCAGAAATGGAGGAAAACTGAATATAGGTGGCCACATAAGGTTATGCAGAATTCTCTTCTTCTCATTACTGAATGTCTGGTTCATTCTCCTTCCCTCATATGGAACATACAACATTCATCTTAAAGTCCAGGATTTCTTTTATACATACAGTAACTCCTCACATAACATCACTGATAGGTTGTTGGAAACTATGACTTTAAGTGAAACAACATGTAACAAAACCAATTTTTTTCTTATCAACATTATAATGTAAAGTCTCAGTTTCCAAGAAGCTATCAATGATGTTAAGTAATGATGTACTGTAACAGTCTCTATATCATGGTCAGATGTGGCTTCTTTATCCCAGAGACCTATGAACTAAATATCCATACACAAACTGGAGGAACAGTAAAGAGTAACATCAATAAATATTCCCTCTGAGAAAGAATGGACAATAATGAAATACATATAAACAGTCATTGGTACATAAAAATCTTGAAATTGGAAAGAGCTACCTTAGGGGTGGGAAATGCTCTTTAGTTAGGTCCTCCTTCTGGTCCTTTGTCCATTATTCTCTATAGTCTTAGCTCCAAACTCTGGAATATTGTCCATTTGTAAGTTTCCTCTTTGGCCCCATGTGAAATGACTGTTAGGGAATATTAAATTTCCAGCCTTCTTCCTAAATATAGATGGCCCAAGATACATTGCAAAACTTAAAATAAAATAAAATAGACATTTCTAGTACTGACTTGCTGGCTTATGATACCTTTAGAAGTATAACTCTTTTGAAAAAATAGTAGAATACTATGGTTTTGAAAAGGAAGAATCAACATCATAAATATGTCAATTTCTCCTGAGTTATCTAAGTTTAAAATGATCCCAGTAAAAATACCATCAGGCATTGTTCTGAACTTAGGTTTTAGAGTTCATTTGGTAAAACCAACAAGTAAGAATACCTAGGAGAACTCTGAAAAAATAGCAGTGTTGACAAGAGGGCAAATCCTAACAAATAACAAAATATATTATCATGTTTCTTTCATTAAATCAGTGGGGTACTGGGATAAAAATAGATATATGGATCAATGAGCCAGAATAAAACAAAACAAGAAATAAGAACATGTATATGATACATATGGCATCCAAAAACAGTGGGGTGGAAAGATAGACTTTATAAATGAATAGTGTTGTAACTATAGAATAGCAATACAAAAAAATGCAAAATTTGAACTCTTCCTCACATCATACACCGGGATGTGTTTCAAGGGGAGTTTAAAAAGTAAAAAGAAACACCATACCAATATTACAAGGAAACAAGGGTGAATTAATCTATTACCTCTGAGTAATGAATATATGCTTAACTGTGACTTAAAAGTTCAGATGCTGCAAGAAAAAATATCAATAAATTTGATGGCATTTAACAAAAAATATAATCTTTTACTAGGAAGAAAATACCATAAACAAACAAACAAACAAAACCCCCAAATCATTTAAGTTACAGCATGGAAAAAGAGTTGATATCAATAATATACAAAAAAGAGAACTACAGAGCAATAACGTTAAGGGAAAATGCAGGGAGTTAGCCACACTCCCCGCAAAGGGGTCTGTTATCGGGTCTCTCAGAGTTTGCAGAGAGTTAGTTACACTCCCTGCAAAGGGGTTGCTGTCGGGTCTCTCAGGCAGGGGTCATCACAAAGGATGAAAAAATAGTAGGAAACAGAAATAAAAAATAATACGCAGAGCCAAAGATATAGTTTATAAAGTAAAGATTTATGAAGATAGACAAGGAGGGTATCCAGAAGATTACATCTCTTCCTGCGGAGATGCAGCCACGACTGAACTTTTACACAGGTACTTATAGGGCAGATACAGGCTCAGCTTGCTAAGGGCAATGGGATTTACATAATAATAGGTAGTTTGGTTTAGGGTCAAAGTCTTCTAAAAGGCTACTACAGATCCTTTAACTAACTCTATCTAGGTGAACAATGAGTTACAAAATCTTCTTAGGGCTAACTTCTAAGTTTTATGATAAGGCTATTACTTTAACAAAAACAGAGACATCATGGCTCTGGTCATTGTGTTTTAGAACATAGATTTCAGAAGTCAACATGAGCTGTGCCTTATGCTAATTACTTTAAACACATGGGCATGCTTGGGCATTAGCATATCTGTTTGATCAGCTTTTAGCATATCTATTTGATCAGCTCTCATTTTCAGCAGCCTGCCTTTGTTGATCAGCTGTGGCAACCTATGGCTCTAGGCAAGACCTGCTCTGTCTTTCAAAACAGGTGACAACCATAAGGCCCAGCTTACAGCTGTCGCTTTGAAATGCAGCTGTTACTGACCAATGAGACACCCTCCTGAGGTGAGGCAGCTTTTGATATGCAAATTAACATGTTTACATTTTCCTTTAAGGCAAAACCTCCCTTGACTTCTGAAATCATCTCTGTGTCCAAAAATACAGGGGCATTTCTATAAGTCAGTATTCTTAGGCTCAACAGGAAAATAGGCATAAGATTAAAGCATATTGGTCACACCATAAAGATGCAAAAATTTATACAATCTCACTTAGAATGAATAAAAATTAAAATTAAATTGTGATATCATTTCTCACCTATGAGATTATCAGCAATTCAAAAGCTTGATACCACAGCTTTTGGCAAAGATATGGAGAAAGATAATCCTGGACTACAAAAAAGTGCAACCACTGTAAGGTAGAATTTGTCAAAATCTAACACAAAGTATCTGACTGAATTTTTTTAATTCAGCTTGTTATGGGGGTACAAAAGTTTAGGTTATGTATATTGCCCATGCCCCCCAACCCCCCGAGTCAGAGCTTCAAGCGTGTCCATTCCCCAGACTGTACGCATCACACTCATTATGTAGCTATACACACATCCCCTCCCCCCCAAATCTGCCAGACACCCCATTGGTGTTATTCCCAAATGTGCACTTAGGTGATGATCAGGGAAACCAATTTGCTGGTGAGTATATGTGGTGCTTATTTTTCCATTCTTGGGATATTTCACTTAATAGAATGGGTTCCAAATCTCTCCAGGAGAACAAAAGAGATTCTATATCACCGTTATTTCTTATAGCTGAGTAATACTCCATGGTATACATATATCATATTTTACTAATCCACTCATGTATTGGTGGTCATTTGGGTAATTTCCAGATCTTTGCAGTTGTGAATTGTGCTGCTATAAACATTCAGGTTCAGGTGTCTTTTTTATAGAATGAATTTTGTTCTTTGGGTAGATGCCCAATAATGGGATTGCTGGATCGAATGGTGAGTCTACTTGAATCTGTTTAAGGTATCTCCATATTCCTTTCCACAGAGGTTGCACTAGTTTACAGTCCCACCAGCAGTGTATGAGTGTTCCTGTCTCTACTCATCCACGCCAACATGTATTGTTTTGGGACTGTTTGATAAAGTCCATTCTCACTGGAGTTAGGTGATATCTCATTGTGGTTTTGATTTGCATTTCCCTGATGATTAGAGATGTTGAGCATTTTTTCATATGTTTGTTAGCCAATCTTATATCTTCTTTTGAAAATTTCTATTCATGTCCTTTGCCCACTTTTTGACAGGGTTGTTTGATTTTTTCTTACTGATTTTCCTGAGTTCTGATTAGATTCTTGTTATCAGTCCTTTATAGGATGTGTAGCATGCAAATTTTTTTTCCCATTCTGTAGGTTGTCTGCTTATTCTTGTGACTGTTTCTTTGGCTGTGCAGAAGCTTTTTAATTTAATCAGGTCCCATTTATTTGTTTTCATTGTTGCTGTGATTGACTTAGGGGTCTTTTTCATAAATTCTTTTAAAGTATATTCATTTTCTGTTATGCTACATATATACATTATAAAGTATACTCAAAAATAAAAGTTTAAGAATTGAACTAAAATGAAATAAATAACACTTTACAATGTGTTTCTTACTGTGATGCTTTGCACCATCACTAGCCAATACTTCATAGCACATATGAATTTAGGTAAAGATTCATCATTAATAGTAGTGGATATAAATATGTATTTTAAATATATTTTGTGGACATCAGCAAATTATGATGACTTCATATATCTTATCTGATTATTGTCATTTTTACCTTGTATTGAGACTTAAGAAGTGCTTATTGTATGGGAAAAATTTTTTGCATGCTACACATCCAATAAAGGACTGATAACTAGAATCTCTTTAGAACTCAGGAAAATCAGCAAGAAAAAATCAAACAACCCTATCAAAAAGTGGGCAAAGGACATGAACAAAAATTTTTCAAAAGAAGACAGAAGAATGGACAAAAAACATATGAAAAAATGCTCAACATCTCTAAACATCAGGGAAATGCAAATCAAAACCACAATGAGATATCACTTAACTCCAGTGAGAATGGCCTTTATCAAAAAGTCCCATAACAACAAATGTTGGCATGGATGCGGAGATACAGGAACACTCATACAATGCTGGTGGAACTGCAAAATAGTGCAACCTCTGTGGAAAGCAATATGGAGATATCTTAAACAGATACAAGTAGAACTACCATTTGATCCAGCAATCCCATTATTGGGCATCTACCCAAAAGAACAAAAGACATTCTATGACAAAGATACCTGCACCCGAATGTTTATAGCAGCACAATTCACAATTGCAAAGGTGTGGAAACAACCCAAGTGTCCATCAACACATGAGTGGATTAATAAAATGTGGTATATGTATACCATGGAGTACTACTCGGGTATAAGAAACAATGGTGATATAGCACCTCTTGTATTTTTCTGGAAAGAGTTGGAACCCACTCTACTAAGTGAAATATCCCAAGAATGGAAAAATAAGCAGCACATGTACTCACCATCAAATTAGTTTCACTGATCATCACCTAAGAGCACATTTAGGAATAACATTGATCAGGTGTTGGGCAGATGCGTGTGGGGGAGAGGATGGGTGTATACATACATAATGAGTGTGATGCACACTGTCTGGAGGATGGACACGTTTGAAGATCTGACTCAGGGGGGGTGAGGGGGAAAGGGCAATATACGTAACCTAAACTTTTGTACCCCCACAATATGCTGAAATAATAAAAAAAAAGAAGTGCTTATTCTAGAAGTGTCAGAGCTGCATTCTTATATTATTCATATGCATTTGTAATATTCATATAATTCCAGTCTTAAACTTTATTACAGGTGTATTATAAGCCCCTTCGCCATTGTTGAATTATTCATTTAGTTAAAAATAGATAATATAATATGTAAATCCACTGAACTGGAACAGGTAATTCACAATATCTAACCAAAAGCTGAAAATGAATGAAGAATGAAGATACAACTATCAAACCTTCCATATTATGGTATTCCCACTTTGTTTTTCATGATTGCATGCCTGTCATCATTGTTAAATAAACATATATGAACCAAGTCAGATGCCAGTGTCAATATGTACATTAAATATCAGTAAAACTTAATTTCTTTCTGATTTTTAAGACAGCAAATAAATATAAACCAATGCTCTAACATTTCTGTCCTGAATTCTAATGGGTCACTTTGAGTAACTTTGTGTCAATGTGCTTCCATTTGAGATGACTGCCCTAGAATAATTATCGAAATCAGAGGAAATGATTAGTCAAATATCTGTATAATTCATGCATGTGTCATAACAGATTGATCTCAGTTTCTGGAAAGTATGCAGAATATAGTCTTATGTGAGAAATGATGTAATGGAAAACTTGATAATACTTGCTAAGTAGATGGATATAGGAAATGATGTAGGAAGATATGAGGATAATTCTGAAGTTTGAAGACTGGAAACTGAAAAAAAAATGGTAACCATTAATAAAAAAACCAAGGTTTTGTCCATTAGATTAAGGGCCCTACTTTTTTACATATAGAGAATGAGATCTTGATGGAACATCAAAATGAAAATAGCCAGCTATCAAATGGGCATATTACAGCAGTGTTCCAGAAGAGTTTGAACTAAGTAAACAAACTTCACATAGAAGTGACAATTGAGATGTTGAGATAAATGAATTCTCTAAGGAACAAAATGAAATGAAATCAAGGGCAGAGTCTTATATTTAAGGAGGAGTAGACAAAAGGAGTTAGAAAAGCAACAAAAAACCTAGTTGAAAAGTTGAGAGAAAAAAAAGTTGAGAGAGAAAAGTCACAAATGATAAAGTTTAAGAGCATTTTAGTAAGAGATGGTTAGTCAACTACTGAACGAAGTTAATTTTAATGAGATCTAAGAATTTAGTTTTATCATTTGGAGATTATTCCAAAAAATAATTTTAGCAATGAGGAAGAGGAAGGAATCAGATTACAAAGAATTAAAGGATGGGTATTAAGGTTCCCAAAATATAGGAAATGATTGCACATTATTTTAAAGAGTGTTGAGCAAACAAGAATCCAGAGATAGGCAGGACTTGGTTGCTTCAGGAGGACAGGACTAAGGGACTGGTGATAAATTTGATTGTGCCACCCACTGAAATCTCAATAGCAATTTTGAAACAGTTGGTCCTGAAGAGAACACTCAAACAGAAGGATCTCAACTCTAAGACATGTAAGAAGTGGTCATCCCTTAATTATGAAAATTTTCCATGAAAATAAAAAGATTAAATCCTCAGTCCCCAGAACCCATACTAAGCTAATGAGTAAGTCTCCAGTTCTAGGGAAGATAATGTATAAGAAAGTCAAAATAGCAGGGCAACCAGTCAGTGAACAAAAGGTATGGCAGTACTCCAGTCCTAGAATAAGAAACAGAAAGAACAATATGGTGGAATTCAGAAATACAGACCAAGACAGAAATCCAGGTTGTTGAATCAACAATCTTGGGAATTAACAGTATAACGGTGAATACAGGGAAGTGCATTCTGCAGGGCATCGATCAACGAACCAGGTTACAGATTATTTGGCTGCAAGACTTGGGGTGGGGGAAAAGCAATATATTTATATATAGCTATTACTACTCATCATTTTGGATTAGCTAAGGACCAAGTTTGCAGATCAGAGATATCTAGCTGCAAACAGCTAATAAGGCAGAGGTTGAGAAATCAAGGCATATATTGGCAGATGGGGTAAAGTTTTAATTTTGTAGTCTTACAGGTAACTTGGGCCTAGTCATGACAGAGGGGAAGGTAACAGTTGAATGGAATATGTTAAATATGTAAGAAGAAGAATAAAATTTGTGGAGGGAAATAATGAATTAAGTGGGAAAAAATAAGATGGAAGTTTCCTTTCCCTTAACAAGATAAAGTTATTTATACATTGTAGAAATGTTTAATTTTTTTGTTTTGTTTTGTTTTGTTTTTGAGACAGAGTCTCGCTCTGTTGCCCGGGCTAGAGTGAGTGCCGTGGCGTCAGCCTAGCTCACAGCAACCTCAAACTCCTGGGCTTAAGCGATCCTACTGCCTCAGCCTCCCGAGTTCCTGGGACTACAGGCATGCACCACCATGTCCGGCTAATTTTTTCTTTATATATTTTTAGTTGGCCAGATAATTTCTTTCAATTTTTTTTTGAAAAAAAAAAATTGGTCTAGTGTGTGGATTCAGAAGCACATTGCACCTACTGTGTAAAAGCCATTTCTGTTTCTATGTTTCCGTGAGAGGAAGCCTCAGCAACAAAGGAACCAGAAAAGAATGCATGGGGTGGGCCGGGCGCGGTGGCTCATGCTTGTAATCCTAGCTCTCTGGGAGGCCGAGGCGGGTGGACTTTTTGAGCTCAGGAGTTCGAGACTAGCCTGAGCAAGAGCGAGACCTCGTCTCTACTAAAAATAGAAAGAAATTATCTGGTCAACTAAAAATATATATATAGAAAAAATTAGCCGGGCATGATGGCACATGCCTGTAGTCCAGCTATACGGGAGGCTGAGGCAGTAGGACCGCTTAAGCCCAGGAGTTTGAGGTTGCTGTGAGCTAGGCTGACGCCATGGCACTCACTCTAGCCCAGGCAACAAAAGTGAGACTCTGTCTCAAACAA
>JAQIFY010002275.1:0-13470 GCA_028533085.1 Varecia variegata | reverse complement strand
CCCCAGAGTTCATCATGCCCCCATCCCCCACCGCTATCCTCACAGGCTTCGTTTTCACGGAACGTTGAAGAACCCAGCTCCGTGTGGATGCTGGGAACGTGGATTGCTTGCTGGGAAACATTGCTATCGCAGGGGACAGAGTGGGCCTCCTATCCCTGAAGGGAGAGCCCAGGCAGAGCCGAGCCCCTGCTCTGCCCTCCGGGATCCTTCACTCCTTGGGGAAGATGAAGGAGATTAGCGTGTGAGCCGTGGGCGTCATTCTGCCAAAGAAACTCGCGAAGGCATTTCAGGAGTGGGTGTGCGTCCATGGCCATCTTCCATGACTCCAGAGCCTACGTTCCGGTCCCACCTGCCAGCAATGAGAGCTCAGCTACCACAGTCTCCTGGGCCTCAGTTTCTACATCTTCCTGTACCAAGGTGGGGTGGAACCAGTTCAGAGTCACGAAAAACAGACCATTTGCTTCTTTGGGCAGGGCTAGGGTTAGGGTTAGGGCGCTCAACCAATGGAGGGATGTCGACCTAAGCAGCGGTTCTCAAAGTGGGGTCCAGAGGCCCTGGGGGTCTCTAAGTCTCTTTCATCATCATCATCATCATCATCAGTCTTTTGCTTTTTCACTTTCATTCTTTCATGAGTGCTTGGTGGAATTTTCCAGAAGCTGCATGGTGTGTGATATTGCAACAGCTTGAGAGTAGAAACCGATATAAGAATCCAGCTGTCTTCTATTAAGGCGGACACTAGAGATTTGCAAAAATACAAAACTATGCCACTCTTCTCATAAACATTTTTTTATTTTGAAAGATAGTTGTTTCATAAAAGTGTTATTGATGTTAACATGCCATGGGTTTATTATTGTTTTTAATGAGTTAATAAATATTATTAAATGTTTTGATTTAATTTTTAAATATTGACATAAACAAAAGCTTTTAGGGATCCTCAGTAATTTTTAAGAGTGCAAAGGTTTGCCAGTCCTGGAAACGTTGAGAACTGATGATCTGAGGGACAGTTGCTAGAGACAGTTCTGGTCTCTGGTCTCAGCCTTGCCCTGCTCAACCTTTTTGTCGATGCTTTGGATGAAGACATAGAAAGAACGTTCCTCACATCTATGAGTGGCATGAAGTTGACAGGGCTGCTGGGTACATCAGACAGTAGAGAGGCCCCAAAGAGGCACAGGCTGCATTTCATGAGATGAGAGGTAGCAGGGGCCAGGCCCGGTGGCTCACACCTGTAATCCTAGTGCTCTGGGAGGCTGAAGTGGGAGGATCGCTTGAGGTCAGGAGTTCAAGACCAACCTGAGCAAGAATGAGACCCCGTCTCTACTAAAAATAGGAAAATTAGCCAGGTGTCGTGGCACACACCTGTAGTTCCAGCTACTCGGGAAACTGAGGCAGGAGGATCACTTGCACCCAGGAGTATGAGGTTGCAGTGAGCTATGATGATGCCACGGCACTCCAGCCTGGGTGACAGAGCGAGACCCTGTCTCAAAAAAAAAAATGGTAGCAGGAATAATTGTGATGTTCAATCCAACCCCTCTGTGTCCAGAAGTTTGGGTTTAGGAAAATGAATCTCAGTAGCTTCACACAGGACGATATTTAGGGGTTCCGGTTGTGTGTAGTGGCTGCCAGAAAAACAATGTCATTTTTACTCCTCATACTCATTACTAGATTTAGGGGCACCCAGGGCAAGGGCGGTTACCGTGCCCGTGACAAATCCAGCTTTGGTGTCTCTAAATGCACATTTATTTTGCCTTCATTTTTGGAGGTGTTTTCACTGCTTGTGGAAATCCAGGTTGGAGCCTTGCTCCACACAGGCTCAGCTTAGCCGGTGACTTTAGAAAAATGACTAGCAAAGTTGGGGGCTCCTTCCTCTCTAGGACTTTCCCTCCACTTCCAGCCGCACTGAGCCCGATAAGACGGTGACTGCGTTGGCTCAGGTGAGCTGGAGGGGCCGTGGGGAAATGTGTGAGGACGAGGATTTTGCTTAGTGGCCCCTCCCTTCGTCTCTCCCACATCCATGCAGTCTTGTTCCCCCACAGAGAGCACCACACACCCTCCCCAAAGAACATAGGCCCAGAGAAAGTCCCATCCTGTCACTGCACCCAGCTGCATGCCTGGCTGTGGCCTCTCTTCCTAAGTACAGGAAGCAACAGTTTGACTGAGTATTTTCCCACTGCATAAAAAGAAACAGCCATAGCGGGAGGATCTCACCATCCACCACCCCACCACCTCCCCTAAGCCAGTGGTGCATGTTAGGTGATGGTATTTGCAGTAAGCATGTAATCTACTCCAGCTAACTTAGGTAGGAGAGGATTTATTTCTGGATGTTAGGTAGCTACCCAATTCCGGGGTGAGCCGAGGGAAATGCCTAATTGCTCCAGGACTGACAGGCAGCTTGGCAGCTGCCCCACCCAGCACTCAGCACCCATCCACGCAGCTAGACGGTCGCTACACTCTGTCCACAATGACCCGAGAGGAACTAAGTGCCACCGCTTTGCTCTAAAGCCCGTGCACCTGCTGTCCCCACACCCCTGTGCTCACTACCACCTTCCAAGGCTCAGCCAGGTGACTCTGCTTGGAGAAAGCTGGGTTCCAGGCAGAACCCCAGCTTCAGAAGAGCCTAGAACTCAGCCTCTAGTGTCAGGAATGCGCAGTACATGGGGGGAAGTGTGCTTTGCCAGCCGAACACTGGCATCTGTCACTTTACCTTAGGCTATTGTTTGAATCTTAATCGAGATGACATTTAAAGCAAGGAGACTGTAAATGCTCAGAGAGCGAGGACTTACGTCTGGTTTCTGCACGTCTGCATCCCACACCTATAACAGTGCCTGACCACAAGAGAGATTTGTTGAAGAATGCCAGCAGTTAGCACAGTTTCTAGAAGTGGCAAGCCCTCATGAAGTCATAGCTAGCATTATCTCACATGATTGGAAGCCCCAGCGAGGGCTAAGGCAGCAGCTTGGGCCAAGGCCAGGCTCTGCCATCTGCAGTTCAACTCCCTCTGGCCGGGCCCCTCGTGGTCACAGGAGGGCTGCCACAGTTCCTGGCATCGCGTCAGGGCATGATCTCGTCCAAAGCACGGCTTGGGAGTGGGGCTCCTCCCCAGCAGCCCTCACAGTCCCAGGCCCCGCCTGCTCCCCACGCCCATGCCTAAGCCATCACGGCAAGGACAGGGTCCGATGTCATGCAAACTCATCAGGATGTGGAACCGTTGGCCCAGCTGTGGGGAGGAGAGTGAATGGCCGAGTATAAACGGGCTTTCGAGGAGAAGGACGGGGAAGGCAGGGTGGGCAGGGGCCCCCGTGTCAGTTTGATCGGCGGCGGAGGGGAAGCCCGGAGGCGGGTTGTCAGAGGGCACCCCCATCCTGAGCTCTCCAGAGTCCCAGCTCTAGGACCCTACAGTTGGACGCAGGAGCCAAGGGACAGTCCCCAGGACAAGGGCGAGATGAGCCTGTAGGAGGCCAGGAGACGAGGAGGATGGACGTGTCCATGACATCCACAGCCCTTTAGGGTCCTCCCCAGCCCCCCGACACACGCACACGAGCTGCGCGGCGAAAGGCGGCCTCTCCGTCTCCCAGAGTCCGCTTAACAGGAAACAGCGTTTGGTGGAACAAACAATTTATGGCAACCCGAGCCCTCCAACTGGAAACATCTGTCCTTGCCAAGGCACAACTCCCAACCCAGCCAGCCCGGCCTGGCTCCTGAGGGGCCCACCCGGCCTGGCCCTGGGGACTCAAGAACCTTCCAGGGATGACACAGTGGAGCCCCCAGCCTGGGAGGGGTCTCCAGGCACCCAGCTCTGGGCCCCACACCCTCGTGGGCTCCCAGCCTTACCGTGGGGGCATTTAGGGCTGGTGGTCCCAAGGGAGCGCTGGGTCCTCTTTATTCACTCATCCCACTGGGGCCAGGGCTGGGCCTATCTTCAGCCCCCAAGACCCCCACGCATCTCACTCCTCTGCTCACACTGTCTGCCCATCGCCCTTCCCCACCCCCACCCCACCCCAGTACCCTGAGGCCAGGCCGGGTAGGTGCCCTTGCCCCGGGCCCAGGGCGTCCCTGTCAGGCCCCGCCCAACTCCACTAGACCATGACTCCTAGGGCAGCCGTGTGCTTCAGAGACGAGCCCCATCACCATGGTGGCATCTGCAAGGTCCCCATGGAACATCTGGGGCAGGAGAAATGACCAAGCACACCCAGGAGGCACAGCCCGGGACTGAGGCCACTGTGGGTTCCAAAGGACAGAAGCTGACAGCCACACCCTCAGCTCCCGCAGGGCCACTGCTGCTGGGCAGAGAGCAGGGTGCTGCCCCAGCCCCCCTGGAGGAGGTGGCCTCAGAGCAGCCACCTGTGTGCCCGGGCTGGTCGCCGGGCCTCTCTGAGCCTCAGTTGCCCCGTCTGCAGCTAGGCACAGAGCTGCAGGAACACGAGATAAAGGATGTGAAGCACCGGGGCAGCGGGGGCTGGAGAGACGGGAGGGGGCTTGATGGTGGCAGCTGTCACCACAGGCTGCCAGGAACATGGATCATTCACCTGAATGACAGCCTTGCAGAGGGGCTGTGTTGAAGAGACGCAGGGACGAGGGAGGGGAGGGGAGCTCCTAGCCCCATGAGCGCCGCCCAGAGCCTGGGCCTGCGGGGCCTCTTGGGTGTGGGGAGAGAGAGCAGAAGAAATGCTGCCAGGGGACAGGGCAGAGCAGGTGTCCTGGCCACCTCCGAGGAGGACTCACCCCGTCGACCCAGTTTAAATGCAGCCTCCTCCAGGAAGCCGTCCTGGGCCAGCCCCAGCGTCCTACCTTCCTGGCCAAGGGCAGGGAACCAGAGTCAGCAATGAGGGTCTGGCTCTTCTCTGTGCCTCAGTCTCCTGTCTGGATAATGGGGACACTGTTCCGCCCTGCAGACCTCAGGCAGGCCACGGAGGCCAGAGGGGAGGTTTGCCCACCCTGAGGCCCGGAGGAGGCTGCCACTTGGCAGGGGGCTGTCGGGGAGGGATGTCAGAGGCTGACAGCCAGGCTGTGTGGGGAGGCAGCGCAGGGACGGTTCCATCCTGCCCCTGGCTGCACTGGCACCTCAGCCATCACGGGACCCTCGCCCCGTCAAGCCCCACCTCAGAACGGCGCTGGCAGAGCAGGGGGTGTCCAGGGTGGGGCAACACCCCCAAGCAGCCACCCCTGCCAGAGAGCAGGAGGCCCCAAACCCAACCTCCCCCCTCCGTCTAGAGACCAGGAAACCAGATGGCGGCCGAGGCAGCCCTTCCAAAACGCACACATCTTCAAAGCAGGGCGATTTTCCATGTCCTTTGGGCAATTTAGAGCAAGTTTGTAAAACTGGAATTTTAATGGATGACATATTCGTGCGCGCGTGCGTGTATGTGTGTGTGTGTGTGTGTGTGTGTGTGTGTGTGTGTGAGAGTGCCTGCACATGGACGTGTGTGTCTGGGCACCTGTGGTGGCTGTTGCTGCTACAGCATCTTGGGAGGCGAGTGGGGTGGGGGTTGTTTCTTAAAGGATATCCAGGTCCACTCCCAGCTTCACCGCAGGTGCAAAGGACCCTCAGGCACTGGGGAGGTGGCTGTGCTAGGAGCCAGTCGGCAAGGGGTGGGCAGCCCGGACCCTCCCCGTCTGGGCTGCAGGTGGGAAGCCTGCTCTGAAGACAGCCCGTCCCTGTCCATGGTGTCTGGCGAGACTCCAAAGCCTCGGCCAAAATGACCTGGGCTGTCTTCCCTCCACGCTGGCTGTCGTCTGAGCCCTCAGCGGGGGCCGCTGCCTAGAACCCCTCCTACAGCCTGGGCTTCCTCACAGCATGGCCGCCCCAGGGTGGTTAGACTTGGTCATGGTGGCTCAGGGCTCCAACCAATGTCCCAGCAAACAAAGCAGAAGCTACATCCACAATTCTGGAAACTTAAAAGAGCAAAGTCAGTATAACAGAGGGGTGATAAGAACACAGACCCTGGAGACAGACTACCCAGGTTCAAATCCCAGCTCTGGCACATACTGGCTGTGGGCCCTCGCAGGGCCTCAGTTTCCTTATCTGTAAAATGGACATAATCATTGACCTTCATACAAAGCTGTCGTGAAGATCGCACCTGTGCTATAAGGGGACTCACTTAGAGCAGTGCCCGATGCATTCACAGCCCCTGCTGCGTGGGTATTTGTTGATGTACGTATTACCCAGAGGGGAGTTTTTAAGATGAGAGAGATTTGGGCATGTTTTCTGTAGGAGGGGAAGGGAGAGATTGCAGCCCCAGGAGCGGGTGGCTGGCACAAAACCTCCACGTGCAAGGTCACATTTCAGCTGCCCCTCAAAGTCCAAATTGGGGGGGGATCAGCTCAGGGAGCTTGGCCGGAGCAAACTCAAGAGGCGGCTCCTCTCTGCCGAGCCCAGGACCAGGCGGAGGATCCTAGTTAGGGCTGTGATGATCACTTTGAGTTTTGAGAACATGGGGCAGGCCCAGGAAAGGAGTTTCGGGTCAGCTCTTCCATTCTACGCCCATTCCCCCTGCCTCAATCACCCCTTTATTCTGCTGTCGCCGTCGCTAAGCAGGGCCGAGGAGATGTGAACACGTCAGGACATAGATGTGAAATCACTCTCAAGAGGCTGTGTGAACCAAGCACGTGTTCGTGTGTGCATGCATGTGTGTGTGTGCATGTGTGAGAGAGAGAGATGATCTGGGCCATCACATTGCCCGTGGCCAGCCAGCACGTTAAGTCTGTGTGTGGGGCGCCCCCTGGAGTTAAGCAGTGCACAACCCATGCAGCCATACTTGGCTGCCCTGAGCATAGATTGTGGACTCTGCACACACCTGGCCTCTCATCTGCCAGGTAAGCTCCCTGAGGCCAGGCCCAAAACCCACCTCCCAGCCCCCAGCCCCTGTCTGCCTGAGCTTCAGGTAGGGGCTCAAGGCTTCCAACTCCCCAGCCCCCTGGTCCGCCACGACTCTCCTCTGGCCTCCTCGTGGCTTCATCTTTGTCCGTTTGGTGAGGCTGCTGCCTGGGCCAAGTGAGGGAGGCAGTGCCCTGGGGTCCTGTCGTGTACCTTCTGTAGACGCTGGGGTGCAGGGTGGCGTGACCTTGGCTCTGAGACGTTGGCAGGGCCCCACCCCTCTTACCTGAGTCATGGAATTCTCCAGGGGTGGGCAGGGCTGCTGCCTGGAGCCAGGAGCGGTGAGGTCATGGGTCGAGTCCACCCCTGGCCCTGCCATCGTGCAGGGAAGGGCGTGTCCCCTCCCTGGGGCGTGGCAGCTGAGCTCATGTTTCCCCAGCAAGCGCCTTGACCTGGAGATCTGAACACTGAGCAGGTGGGAGCTTCCTTGTCGCTGCATCTCCTTGGGTGTGGAGTCCCCTTCGCCCTTCCCGCCCCTACTCTCCATAGAGAAGCCAGGCGTCGGGCCGTGGGGGGAGGAGGGAGTGAGCCAGGGCACTTTGGGCTGCTTGGCTGCAGAACAGGTGACGGTGCCAGCCTTGGGGGGTTCTGAGCCGGGGTGTGGCTTGGCGAAAGTCGCGGTGTAGCTGATTTACTGTACGGAGGGGTCACGCACCAGGTGGGAGGAGCCCTCATGAGCCACAAGGGCTCACGGCGGGGTCTGGAGCCCACGCCAGCCGAGCCCCAGCCGCTGTGCCACGTGCCTCACCCGTCTTGTATCATTCGTCTGTGCTGCCCTCCACCCCGACCGAGATGGGCCAGCCACGGTTGACAGAGGGGAAACTGTGGCCTCAAGTGGTCGCTCTGGGCTCCGGTCACAGGGGAACCGCAGGGGCTCAACCCTGACACACACCCCCAGCCCCCTCCAGAGCCACATGGCCACCTCTGTGAAGTGGGAGGATTTGGCTCTGGGTGACCAGATGGGAAGAAGGAGGCCATGGGGGCATGGAGGGATGAAGGGACAGCTTCAGACATGCTGAGTTTGTGGTGGGCGAGACTTAGGGCTGGACTCGGGGGAGGCCAGGGCTGGGGCTTCCCCTGTCAGCTCCCCAGAGGAAGCAGGACAACCCCCGAGCAGCCGAGCCCCAGAAGTCGGGGCGTTCGCAGAGCCGGTGCCCAGGATGGGCCTCAGGGAGGGCCATGTGAGCCGGCACTGGGGACCCCAGCTTTGGGGCTGAGGTGACCTACAGCTCTAGGTGAGGGCGGAAGGACACGGGTGTGGGGTGCAGAGGCAGGAGAGGGGACCTTGCATCCTCCTCCCCGAGGCCCCTGCCCCAGGGTCACGCACACTGACTCCCTCCCCGGAGCTGCTGGGGGCCCGTGGGGCAGGGGCCGGGGATGAGCACGTGCAGCCTGGCGGGCAGTGAGGGCGGCGGGCCGGGCCCCCTCCTGCCTGACGTCCCCTCATGTGGGCACAGTCATGGTCGTCACCCCAGTTCTGCCCGGGGACCAGCTCTTTGCACTCAGCAGTTACTGGAGGGGCACGGCTGGCCGGGACGCAGTGCAATGGTTGTCTTGGGGGATATTGGAGCAGCTGTCTTCACTCGGTCCCCAGCTCGCAGGCCTGCTACAGGCACACACACGCTCTCACTCACTCACACTCACACTCACACGTGCACACTTGCACCTGCAGCCAAGGTGTGGGCTCATGTCATGGGACGAGGGGACCGCCAGGGGGCAGGGGCAGTGGTTGGGGGATGTCCTTGGCTGGGCGTCCTCAAGTGAAGGTTGCACTTCACAGCTGTGGCCTGTGGCTACAGAGGCTGCAGAGGGCAAGGTCTTGTCCAAGGTCAGCCAGGCTGTCAGGGCCTGGGCTAGATTCCCCCTCCCCTGACGTCCAGGACTCCTGGCTCACTTCCCCGCTGTCACCAGCCTCCGCTCCCCTTCAGGATGGTGCCAACAGGCCTGGGGGACTCTGGTGTCCCCACAGAGTCCAGGCCAGGCTGGGCCCTCTACAGGTGCATGCCCCATGCCAGGGGTGTTACTGTGTGCTCTGCAGGGGGCTCTGCCCGAGGACCCCACCCCAGGGGCTGGCTTCCCCAACTTGCACCCTGAGCACCAGTGCCTGGTGGGCAGGAGTCTCTCCCACTTGGCCCCCCGACCCCTGCTGTGGCCTGGGCAGTGAGAAGCTGAACCGGACGGTGGCAGGGCACAAGGGACCCAGGGGGAGGTGCTGGCAGGTCCTCGGACACAGCACACACGGGCTGAGGTGCGGCTTCGGGGAGACTGTTCATATCCCTGCTTTGTCACTTTCCAGGGCAAGGATGTGACCTCCCTAAGATCAGGCAGTAGGTGGGATGTCTGCCATCTCCACTGCTGTTGAACGTTGTGCTGGAGGCTCTAGCCAGGGTGATTGGGCAAGAAAAGACATAAACGGGATCCAGATTGGAAAGGGAGAAATAAAGCTATCTCTGTTTGCAGATGGCAAGATCTTATATAGAGAGAATCCTAATGAATCCATCAAAAAAAAACTATTAGAGGCCGGGCGCGGTGGCTCATGCCTGTAATCCTAGCACTCTGGGAGGCCGAGGCGGGTGGATCGCTCAAGATCAGGAGTTCGAGACCAGCCTGAGCAAGAGCGAGACCCCGTCTCTACTAAAAATAGAAAGAAATTATCTGGCCAACTAAAACATATATAGAGAAAAAATTAGCTGGGGATGGTGGCGCATGCCTGTAGTCCCAGCTACCAGGGAGGCTGAGGCAGTAGGAGCACTTAAGCCCAGGAGTTTGAGGTTGCTGTGAGCTAGGCTGACGCCACGGCACTCACTCTAACCCGGGCAACAAAGCAAGACTCTGTCTCAAAAAAAAAAAAAAAAAAAACTATTAGAACTAATCAAGTTCACAGGATCAATATGCAAAAATCAACTTTGTCTTCATACACTAGGAATAAGCAATCTGAAATGAAATTAAGAAAACAATTCCATTTACAATAGCATAAAAAGGTAAAATAACAAAAGGAATAAATGTACCAAAAGAAATGTAGGTCTTGTATTCTAAAAACTACAAAACATGGTTGAGGGAAATTTTAAAAGGTTCAAATAAATGGAAAGACATCCATGTTCGTGAATCAGAAGACATTAGACTTATTGTTAAGATGGAAATACTCCCCAAATTGATCTAGAGATTCAACATAATCCCAATCTCTCAAGGCTCTGAAATGTCTATTTCTGCGAAGCTGGGACAGTCCTTCTATTTGGGAGAGTTGGGGGTCTCACCTTGGTCATCCCTCAGGACTATCCACAGTACTGCCCCCCTTAGGGCAGTAAGTTAGTTCTAGAAGAAAAACCCAGATTCTGGGGCCAGACGGGACTGGTATGAATCCCAGTGCTGTGTGACCTTGGGTGTGTTACTTAACCTCTCTGAGCTTCTTTTTCACAACTATAAGATGGAGGTTGATATCCCCTGTCTCACAGGGTAGTGAAAAACAAGTAATATTTGTGAAGCGCCTCCCATATGGTCTTGCATACACAGGGTGCCCACCCGAGGTTAGTTTCCTGCACAAATCTCTCACCCCCACCACCCCCAATGCTCCTGGGTCAGATGGGGGCATCAACCTCGGGATAGGCCCAGGCCTAGGGAAGGGTTGGGACCCAGGGTGATTGCGCTCTTGGACGTTGCCCAGTGGCCTGACCTCCTGCGGCAGAGCTGAGACCCACTGGGACCTCCCAGAGCCCTTGGGATGCTTGGTCATTGGTTAAAGTCAAGGTCCCCCCCAGCCCCCAACTTCAAGGCTCCATGAAGCAGTGGTTTGTGGGTGAGTGGAGGACACACAGCCCTGGCTTCTGGGAGTCTTGCAGAGGAGCCTCAACAGCGTGGCTGGACCTGTGCCTGGGGCTTCATGAGTTCACCCCTGGAGAGGGAGGGGCCTCCGGGAGCCCCGAGCGAGGAATATCGGAATGGGTAACGTTGATTGAGGCTTAGTCTGTACCCAGCGCTGCCCTGGGCATGTAGAAACTCATTTCGTCCCTGTGACGCCTATGAGGTCAGCAGTGTCTTCACTCACAGTTTTACAGAGGTGGTAAGCACTGTCTTTAATCACAACTTTACCGAGGAGGAAACTGAGGCACAGAGAAGTAGCTCGCCCCGGCTGGTGCAGGCAGAGAGTGACTGAGCCGGGCCTTTAGTCGGGCTGTCTGGCTCCGGAGCCCGTTGCCACTTCCTCATAGTTCCTCGAGGTCGGGAGGGTGAGGCAGCCGCCCTGAAAACAGCCACAGCTGCCGAGAACTGGATACTGAGAGCCACGTGGTCCTGGCCTGTGCTGGGGCTCAGAAGGCATAAAGGCTCATAGAAGGTTCTGGGCCCTCGGGGTAAATTAGATTCTGGGGCCTCTGAGCATGCATCTCACAGGGGCCCACCCCTTCTCCCCAGGCATGACCAGACCAGCTCCAGGGCGTAGGACAACTGTGACTTCTGTGGGTCCCTGATGTCTGTGCCTTTTAAAAGTACACCAGGGGGCAAGCGGGGCCATGTCCCACCTCCATGACATCCCCCCACCTCGGGGCCCGTGTGCACCCCGAGGAAAAGGCCCTCCCGGATTTGATTCCCAGCTTTCTCACTCACCAACTCTGTGTGACCTTGGGCAAAGTCACCTCAGCTCTGCGAGCCTCAATTTGCTCATCTATAAAACAGAGCTATAATCTCCTTCTCCGGGTTGATGCAAGAGTTGCTGATAACCTGTACAAAGAGCCTGCACGAATGGTTGGCCCAATAAATGCCGGAGGTTTTTATTAGCCTCTTAGAATGTAGGAATGCAGTGTGAGAAACAACTTCTGGAGGAGCCCGTCAAGGGACGGAGGGAGTCACAGACGCGCAGGCATTCGGACTGGCCCGGATGGGGGCGTTGGAGATTCCCGTGCACGGGGAAGGGAAAGGCATGCCCGGTGCCTGGACTAGGAGCAGTGAAAGCAGGGAGGTGGGAAGGTGCGAGAAGGCGAGCCAGCAGCTCTCTCCGGCATCGTCACAGTCAGTCTTCCCACTAACGCATTTCCCAGAGAAGACACTGACGCCTGAGGCATCGAACAGCCTGGGGAGGGCGAGAAGGATTCCCACCTGCGGTTGCCCCCCAGCCTGCCTCCCCTCGGGTGAAGTGTGGGCCCTGGGGAGTGGAGGGGGGGTTGCAGCGCAGGGTGGGGGCCCCTGGAGCAGGGACCCCGAAGTCCAGCCTTGCAAACGCTAGACGACTGACCCACAGCAGAAAAGGGACCACCAGCCAAAGCCAAAGCACAGTGAGGGAACTGCAAGGGCGAGCGGGACGGATGACGGGGACGACTGCAGAGCCAAGGTGTCGGCTGCTTCGAGGGGGAGGAGGCTGCGACCAGGCGGGAGGGGGCCCCTGGGGACGAGGGGTGGCTTCTGGGGTGCTGCAAATGTGGCCACAGGCGTTTCCTTTGTCGTCATGTATTCAGCTGTGCGTTTGTCTTTAGTGCACTTTTATCTGTGCTTATTTCATGATAGAAAAACTTTTTAAAAAGAGAAAACCAAAACCCCACAGCAATAGGACCAGGAAAGGGAGCACAGCCACAGATAAAAGCCCAACTTCTGCATTGTTAGAAAATATCGTCTGTGTTGCTACACCAAAACAGCTGAACAACATCAGAATGATGAGGGTGCGTTTTTGGAACTGCTGGAGGGAGAACGGGGAGGAGGGGTCTGGTCAGCTCCCACGGACCCCAGGCCGGGGTGGCACTTTCACGTGGCTCACCGCTGTGACTGCTGCGATTTTTGCATGTAATATTTAGTACTTTTATAATGGGGAACAATCTGATCGTTTAACAGAGAAAGGGCAGCTGCGCTCGTGGCTACGGAGCAGGGCTGGCCTGGACTGGGAGAGGCTGCCCCTCCACTGACCCATTTTCCGGAGCGCCCTCCAGAGGCCAGGAGGGAAGGCGGGCATCTCTGCTGGGCTTGTGCTGCGGTCAGTCGATCAGCCTGCTGGAGCCCCAGCCCCACACCTGCGGAAAGGGCGATGAGCAGATCTGCCCTATCTGGGCTCCTGGGAGCCCAGGCCCCGCTGGGCTGGGGTGGGGCTCTGCCCTGCCCTTTCCTCTCCCAGCAGAATGGCTTCTGGGGAGAAGCACAGAGCAAATCTCTGCTCAGTGCTCCTGCTCACTTCCCTTCCTGGGGGTGCCTGGGCCAGCTGGTGACCGGGGAGTGCGTGTGCAGCCCAGGGGAAGACTTGGAGGCTTGGGGACACCTGGCCGGGGGTCTCTGTGCTCCTGCCTGGCAAAATGCCTCTCACAAGTGAAGCCCCTCCAGGCTTGGCTCACGCCAACAAGGTCTGAGGGTCTGCGACCCCGTCATTTCTACCGAGTGGTAGGATTTAGGGAGGTTCGGGACACCCAGAAAGCAGAAAGGAAAATCCTTTGGCTACTTGGAAACTAAAAGGTAGAGGGGAAAGACATCATAAAAAAAATTCATAGCCAAATGACACACCAGGAGAAAATACATCATGTGTAAAATATAAGAAGCGGTCCCCAACCTTTCTAGCGTCAGGCACCATTTTCATGGAAGACAACTTTTCCATGGACTGGGGCGGCGGCGGGGGGGGGGGGGGGGGGGGG
>JAQIFY010002274.1:0-13470 GCA_028533085.1 Varecia variegata | reverse complement strand
CTTTAAAGAAAATCAAATGAATATGACTATGCCAAATTCAAACTGCTGGTTCCATGTGAGTGGAAGGGAGGGAGATGTGATGGAAAGGGGCTCATAGGAAGCTTTAACTCTTTCTTCAGCTGGGTGACACATACATGGATGCTTATTTATTTATTGGTTATTATTTTTATTTTTATTTATTTTTAATTTCAGCATATTATGGGGTGCAAATGTTTAGGTTACGTATATTGCCCTTGCCCCACCCGAGTCAGAGCTTCAAGCGGGTCCATTCCCCAGACCGTGCACACCGCACCCATTAAGTGTGTACATACCCATCCCCACCTTCCCCCTTCCATCTGCCCAATACCCGATGAATGTTACTACTGTATGTGCACATAAGTGTTGAGATGGTGAGTACATGTGGTGCTTATTTTTCCATTCCTGGGATACTTCACTTAGTAGAATGGATTCTAACTCTATCCAGGATGATACAAGAGGTGCTATATCACCATTGTTTTTTGTGGCTGAGTAGTACTCCATGGTATACACATACCACATTTTATTAATCCACTCATGTATTCCTGGGCACTTGGGTTCTTTCCACATCTTTGCAGTTGTGAATTTTGCTGCTATAAACATTCCAGTGCAGATATCTTTTTTATTTTTTTCCTTTGGGTAGATGCCAAGTAATGAAATTGCTGGATCAAATGGCAGTTCTACTTGTAGCTCTTTGAGGTATCTCCATATTACTTTCCACAGAGGTTGTCCTAGTTTGCAGTATCACCACCAGTGTATGAGTGTTTCTATCTCTCTGCATCCATACCAACAGTTATTGTGTTGGGACTTTTTGATAAAGTGGTTATTATTTTTAAACCACACATTTACATCATATGCATTTTCAATGACATATTTTGCATTTTAACTGAAATTGGTGGAATTTCTCTGACATTCTGAAGAATACTGTATATATCACAGCATTCATTAAGGTTTAATCAAAGGAAGTAATGACTTCATGATTCTAATGGAAAATCATCTCCATTATGACTTTGTTATAAGGGCCTATAAAAGATTAATTTAATAACTGTTCCTATTTCCATGAATGGATTCCTGAATGTAATGGGAATATTCTTGTATTATGGTCATCCTTATTGCTCTTCTCTAACTAACACTGTTTTAATATATTAAATATTTCTTTTGTTAATGAGAGTATGCTGATTTTATGTTTCCTCAAACTCCTTTCTGGAAAGAAGGGAATAAAGTAATTAAAAAAGTAATATGATTATTTAAATTTAACATTGCACCAGTGAACCCCTCTCAATAGTATCCAGTATTTTCATATAATCAATTTAAAAGTAATAAAAAATAAATAAGAGGAGTCAGAAACATAAAAACTTAAAAAATAATAATATAGTGTCAGAGTGAATGTTTTAAATGAGTTACATAGACAACATAGTGGTTAACTTAGCAAAATATTAGGTCTAAATTATTTGCCTCCAGTGACCCCTGAAAAGGGCTTATGTTTGTGGTTTAAATATAACAACTCAGAAATGCTTATCATTCCATCTGTAAATTAAAATCATAAACTGCTAGATTAATGAATATTTCCAATGAGTTCTCACATGCAGAATAGTAAAGAATTGGGAATTTGTTTTGACAAAAGTGATTAGAACTTTTTTTTTTAACATTTTCAATACTTAGATTGAGGAAACCAAACATAATGCAATATAATTTAGCAATACATTAATCTTTATTATAAAACAGAATGCAGGTAAGTTAATTATATGATGTTCCTAAATGCAGAAATTTAACATTTTTTCACAAGTTTGGAATCTAAAAAATAAAGCAACACTTTAATAGAATGACCTTGTTTTCCTTTAAAAACATATTTGTAAATTGCTAACTTTTCTACTGCTTAGGATTTACAGTATAATATGGAGGCATTGTGTAAAGAATTTTTAACTTTTTTTGTAAAATATTACATAATCTAAAGTTTTATGTTAGTCAACCTAATGATTGCTGAGATTTCCTATAGAACTATTAACTTTCTAAATGAGCACAATACAAAGCATTTGGCTTTTAAAACTTTTTAAACTTTTGATAACTATTTAAAACTCTAAATGGAATTATCATTTTCACCCTTCAACTACAATGATATATGTATTGGGGAATATAAAGATGAAATCTTATTTTATATATTTTTCTTAAAATTTCACACATGTAATAAACTTGGGACTTGAAGGGTGAGCAAGACTTACCTGATTCCTTCACTTAAAGATGTCAGTATATTAGGAAAAGGAAAAAAAAGATATCATCAGGTAATTACTTATATTAATAATTGTGATGACTGCAACTGAGAAGGAATAAAGTTGACTCATACCATATGATACCATAATTGGTGATACCCAACTTAGTCTAGGGAATTCCAAGATACAGCCAAGAGGTAATGAGCAGGAAGAATGAAGGAAAAGGAAACATAATGGAATGAGGGACTGTCTATGGCAGGAAGCCTTATGACTTCCAGGAATTTGAAAGACAGCCACGTCATGGAGACACAGAAATATGGGGGAGAGGAGTTGGAAGAGGAGGTGAGAAAAAAAATAGAGTTTAGTTTTCTTTTCCATTTTCAATCACTGTCATGGTGAGGCTCAGGTTACCTTTACCTTGAATACTATACCCAGCTCTTCTAAAATATTTCTGCTTAAATCCAAACTACATGTAGCTCCCAGAATAAATTTTTCTTGGGCTCATTGACATTATGATAATATACAGTAACATATTATTCATTGTAACATACTCAATAACATACATTGAGAGAATACACAGCAAGTCATTGGTCATCTACTTGATCTTGCCTTCCTCTCTGGCCTCGCAAATCCCAACCATCTCTGAACTCACCTGGTCCGGGTCTCCCTGGCATTCACTCTACTCCAGCCTCACTGATTCCTCGCTGACATTCACAGCCTTCACATTTGTGGCTTGCTCTGACCTGAATGTTCTCCCAGATATTCACAAGGATAATTCTCTCCCTTCATCTGTCTCTGCTCAAATGTCTCCTAAACACGTTATCTAACTTGGGCCCTCCCCCATCCCCCTGCTCACTTTTTCTTCATAACAGTTAACATCATAAACATGCTGTATCTTGATTTATTTTTTTACTATCAGTCATCTTCTGGAATGTAATCTGTGAAAGTAGTAATTGGCTATGCTTAATGCTATATCTCCAGCAAACAAAAGAATGATTGACCCATAATAGGTACTCAGTAATGTCACTTGAATGAATAAATGAGTGAGTCATCTTGTCATCTAGCATACCCTTAGTCTGATAGTCATTAACTGAGATGCAGCACAGCACAGAGGTTATAAATTCAATCTTTGAAGTTTGATTGTCTTAGTTTAAATTCTTCCCTGCCACTTATTAACAATGACTTTGGGCAAATTTTCTAAATCTTTTCCCCTCAGTTTCTTCATTTTAAGTTATTAATTATCATAATAGTATCTACCTCATTTTTTGAGGTTTAAATAAGTTAAAATATGTCAAGTGCCTGGCACAGAAGAAGCACAGTTTGAGTGTTTCTTATTATCACCTCTTTCCATTCCCTCTCCAACAAGCCTCCCCACCACATGCAACACCTTAGCTTATTCCCTACCACACTCTAACATGGCTCTAGCAAAGTCAGTCAATTTTATATTCTTCCCATAGAAGATAACCACTGGCACATAAAGTGACTCTGTGTATTAGAAAAGGTAGTTGCTCTGGGTAGACAAATTAGTAAAAAGTACACATTCCTCTAGGCTGATGCAGCCTTGCCCTAACACACAGAGAGGATTTTAGCCTCCCTTCCTTCAATCAGGTGCCTTTACGCAGGATAAAAACTGTACAGTTTTACCTGCCCTTGCAGTTTTCCCTGCCCTGTCAAATTTCCCTCTCTCATTTGTCCCAAAAGGTAGGCATCAGCTGGTTCAAAATAAGCCTTAGCAGGAGCAACAGTCAGTATACACAGTAACAAATAATCCTTAAACCTCTATGGCTAAAACAAACATAACGTATCTTCCTTCAGCTACACGTTCATACCAGATTAACAGAGAGGCTTTGTTTAATTTTGTTTTTTTTTTCAGGGGCTCAGAATTGAGTAACCAGAATCTTGAAATCTTCATGTCAGGGAAAAGAGAGCCCCCAAGGGTCTCATACAAGCATTAAATGCTCTGGCATGGACATGGCCCACGTTACATCCTCTCACAACTCATTGACCAGGACTGGTTACATAGTTTCGCTCAATCAGAAAGAAGTCATAAATTGCATTCTTACCATGAGGCTAGACTGTGGAGAACCAAGAATATTTGGCAAACAATGCTAATGGCTGCCACAGAGACTCAGAGATTATGTTTATGTGTAAGTTTAGTCTCCACTTGGATCGATCCATCTTTGTCCTGTGGTATAATAGTGATATTTGTCATTTCCTTCGGCATTATTTAACCATGGGATTTCTGCCACGTATTTTTGTGTCCCAAACTAGACTTTACATTTATGAAAACAGTAAATGAATTGTATTTTTCAGGAACACTGATAGACAGCAAATTGTGTTGTGCATCAAAACACTTAACAATAAAAATATAATAGTCTATTTGTTCTTTAATAAAGCAATCACTTCACAGTTTAGCCTTAACTTTGATAGTAAATCAAATCATTTAAGAGTTTGAGACAAATACCGTCAACTTAAGGGAAGAAGAGAGAATGAATAGAGACGAAGCAAAGCGAGGAAATAAGATGGTGACGGGAAAAAAAAAGCATTGCAGGATGACCAGAAGAAATACACATTTAAACATGAAGATGATATACTCTACGCTTTCCATCTCTATCAATTCAGGATTCATTCTTATTCATCTTTGCATCATCTCAACAACTAATGCGAAATAACGTCAGAGTCATTGTTCAACACAGAAACCTTCAGATGAATGTAGTTATCAAATGTTGACAAAACTCATTCTTCTGTTTTTTTTTTGAGACAGAGTCTCGCTCTGTTGCCTAGGCTAGAGTGCCGTGGCGTTAGCCTAGCTCACAGCAACCTCAAACTCCTGGGCTTAAGCGATCCTACTGCCTAAGCCTCCCGAGTAGCTGGGACTACAGGCATGCGCCACCATGCCCAGCTAATTTTTTTTGTGTATATATATATATATATATATATATGTGTGTGTATATATATATGTGTGTGTGTGTATATATATGTGTGTGTATATATATATATGTGTGTGTATATATATATATGTGTGTGTGTGTGTGTGTGTATATATATATATATATATTTTAGTTGGCCAGATAATTTCTTTCTATTTTTAGTAGAGACGGGGTCTCACTCTTGCTCAGGCTGGAAAACACATTCTTCTGAAAGACTAATCTTGAAACCCTGGTTTTATGTATGTTCCTTGCTCCTGAATGTGTAATAACTCCAAGTTGCCCACTAAAAACATATGAACTTACCTGTCTGGAACTGAAAATCAATAATCCATATCCTCATACTACCTTATTTCCTAACACCTCCCCTCCTCAAAAAAAAAAGATCCAGATATTGCTACCTTTGATCTCCAATATTTATTCTCAAGATTAGTGGCTTCTGACATGTTTCTATCCACATTTCCTTTCTTCTTTACCTGAGCAATTACCAACTAAAAATGCCTAGTCTATAGTCAAATTCTAGGACAGCTTCATTTCTCTATTTCCCTTTAAAATAAAAGTTGTCTATCCCATTATCACCAATTTTTATACATTCATGGTCACTTGAAGCCATACCAAACAGAATTTTACTCCTTCTACTCCACTGAGACATCTCTTATTGAAGTTAATAATGACCCCACATTGCTAAGAACAATGAGAAATATTTGCTTCTCATTTTAACTGACTATTTATTATAGTAGCAATTGACATCATTGATCATTTCATACTTCTTGATGCACTTATTTTCTTTACTTGACTCCCTGGACAAAACTCTCTGTTGGTTCTCTTGGTCCTACTGCAATCATCCACTCCTTTGCTTTTTCATAGCTTCTAAGAAAGGAGTGGTAAGAGATCAGTCTGGTAGTTCTTTGAGAATAGAACGCAGAGGTCAAGGCAAAAGCAGTTAGGAGGCTATGCAGTAATCCTGATAGCAAGTAGAAGTGGCAAGAAGATGTTGTATTCTGTGGTATAAAGACAGATATATAAACCCCTGGAATAGAATAGAAATTCCAGAAATAAACCCTTGTATGTATGGTTAAATGATTTATAACAAGGGTTCCCAAACCGTTTAATGGAGAGAGGACAAATTTTTTTTTTCAACAAAGTGCTGAGGAAAGTGAATATCCACATGTAAAAAATTGAAGGCAGGCCTTTCCCTTACCTTAAATCATGTACAAAGATTAACTCAAAATGGATCAAAGACCTATAAGTAAAACCTAAAAATAAAACTCATAGAAGAAAACTTAGGGGAAAAGCTGCATGGCATTGGATTTAGCAATAATTTATCAAATATGACACCAAAAGCATAGGAAAAAAAAAGAAAAAAATAGACAAATTACACTACATCAAACTTAAAAACTTTGGTGTGTCAATGGCCACAATAAACAGGGTGAAAATGCAATCCATAGAATGGAAGAAAATATTTGTAAATCATAATATAATAAAGGATAAATATCCACTATATAAAGAACTCCTATGATGTAGCAATTTTGACAAATGGCCAATAAGTACATGAAAAGACGCTCAACATCACAGTCATTTCAGAAATGCAAATCAAAACCACAATGAATATTATTATACTTTATATCCATTAGGATGCCTATTATAAACAAATCAGAAAATGACAAACGTTGGTGTAGATGTGGATATATTGGAACCCTTGTAAATTTATGGTAGAAATGTAAAATCGTGCAGCTGCTAAAGAAAATGTTAACGGCAATTCCTCAAAAACTTAAACATAGAATTACCATATGATCCAGCAATTCCATTTCTGAATATATACCCAAAAGAATTAAAAGCAGAGACTCTAATAGGTATTTGTACATCCATGTTCATAGCAGCATTATTGGCAATAGTCAAAAGGCAGAAGCAGCTCACCTTTTGTGTTCATTGAAGTGTGAATGGATCAACAAAATGTGGATATACATGCAATGGAATATTATTGAGCCTTAAAATATTATAGAAGGAAATTATGACACATCCTACAATATGGATCAACCTTGAAGACATTATGATAAGTAAATAAACTAGTCACAAAGAAACAAATATTGTATTATTCCATTTATATGAGGTACCTAGGTAGTCAAATGCATAGGTACAGAAAGTAGAATGATGGTTACCAGGGGCTGCTGAGGGAGAAAAATTGGGAGTTGGTGTTTAATGAATACAGAGTTTCAGTTGGGGAAGATGAAAAAGTTCTGGAGATGGACGGTGGTGATGGGTCACACTAATGTTGTGCTTAATGCCACAGAAGTGTGCACTTACAATGGTTGAAACAGAAACAGTAACTTTTGCTATACATGTTATCACAATGAAAAAATCGTGTTTCGTTCTGAATATATTTGGAGGGTAGAGGCCCCAAATTGGAGGATTTTATGTGAATGTGAAAGAAAGAATTTGGGGGTTTGAGCAAATAAAATAGAGAAATCTGTAGGTATTGGAGACTTGGGGTGAGAATCAGAATTTGGATTACGAGATTTTGTTGAGATTGAGGTGAAATGAACAATTGGATTGTTGCAATTGACTAACTGCTTTTCCTGCTTCTACCCTTGCCTTAAGGTCTAATTGCAAAACTGCAAAAAAAAATAACTTTTATAATTTTAAGTCAGAGTGCTTACACTGCCACCAAAAATCTCCATCAATTCCCCATCTAGTTCAGAGTAAAATGTAAAGTTTTAAAACAGGTCTGCACGGCTCCCTGTGACCTATCTCCCTGTGATCTCTGACTATTTCTCACCTTACTCTCTGTACTCCAGCCACACTTGACCTCCTCACTCTTTCTGGATCACCCCACCTGTGACCCTACCTCAGGCCCTTCACACTCCTGTCCCCTTGCTTGGAACGTTCCACCTCCACTCCCCAGCTATTGGCATGTCTATGGCTCTTTCAGATCTTTCTGTTTAAATAGCATCTTATTAGTGAGGCCTTCTCTGACACAATATAAAATAAAAGCCCTCCCCTACCTGTGCTCTTACCTGCTTTATTTTTCCATCTACTTATTACTAGATGACATATGATTTATTTACATGTTTGTTTGCTGTCTTTTTTCCCTCATAGAGTGTAAGCGCCACAAGGGCAGGGATATTCCTCTATTTAGTTCATTGACTTCTCTCCAATATATAAAAGAGTATCATCTGTGATGTATGATAGCTTCTCTACGTATTTGTTAAAGGAATGATCCTTTTCTGACCACTCTAGAGATGTGTTCAGAGCTGATTGTTCCCTGTTCTTAATTTACAGTAAAATAAGAACTGGGACTGCTTGCCTTTTCCACTGTTTTCTTTAACTATTTATGATACAGTCTTAAATATATTGTATTACCGATTGCACATTTAAAATAACATGAAATATGTAGTAGATATTTACATTTTCAATTATCTCATAAATGTAACTTTTTACAGTTTTGTTTGAATCAGGATCCAAATAAGGCCCTCACATTGACATTGATTGATAGGACTTTTAAGTTTCTTTTAAACATCATTCCTCTACATCTTTCTTTTCTTCTTTTTTGGCTTATGGTTTTGGCTTGCAATATTTTTGTTGAAGAAACTAGGTTATTTGCCTGTAGAGTTTCCCACAGTCTGAATTTAACTGATTGCTCTTCTGTTCCCTGTATTCCCTATAAATTTGTTGTTGAGTTGAGACTCAAGGTTTAATCAGACTCAGCACCTGATTTTTTTTTTTTTTTTGGCAACACCACTTGAGAAGCGGTAAAATATTACCATTACAGATTGAGTTCATGCATTCTCTTTGCCCCTCTTTTAATTCTTTGCCCATTTTTCCTTTATCAGAAGTATATACTTCCTATCCCAGATTTTATGCCTTAATATATTGTCATTTATCCATAAATAGCATCTCTTAGATTAAAATAACATATTTATTTTATCATAAATGGTATATTTTATGTATGATACTAAAACTTACTTTTCCCACTCACTTTTTTCCCTCATTTATTCAACTTAAACATTTATGTTTTATTCATTGAATAGGCATGCAGTATCCCATCATAAGAATATGCCATAATATATTTGTTTCCCATTTAATTAATGCTGTAATATTCTTTTGTGCACATGTGTATACCCAGATATAGAATTACTCAGTCCTATAGGAGGCACATTTTAAACTTTACAATATCTTGCCAAATTTTTTCCAGAGAGTTCTGATAACATTTTAAACTCCCATCTCATTGTTTTCCCAAAGGTACACTAATAACTTGGCATTGTCAGATTTAAAATTTTGCCAATCTGATATTTTTCAAGTAGTTTATCATTTTCCTTTGTATTTCCCTACTAGAGTTTGAGCATCCTGATATATTTGTTGGTAGTTCAGCATTCTTTTTCTATAAGTGATCTGTTTATATTGTGTAGCTATTTTTATCCAAGTTAAAAATTTTTTATTAATTTATCAGAGTGCTTCATGTATTCTGAAAAACAATCTTCTGTCAGCAATCACATTGAAAATATCCTCTCCTTTAGACTTTAGACTTGTCTTTTCACTGAGTTTGTGTTGCCCATTGTCTAACTAACATGTTATTTCTCCCTTAAAATTTGTACTTTCATAGCTTTACCTCCCTTAAATTTATAAAAATAGTCACCCAAATTTTTCTTAAAGATTTTATTTTATTCAAATTTTAATTCTACTTTTTCTATTGTGTGACATATGAATCTTCTTTTAATTGTTTTCCATATAGATAATCAAATTGTCTCAAAACTGAAAATTGAAATTTCTTCTCTCCCCTCTAATTTGTAAAGCCACATCTGTGGTTTACCAATTTCCCACATAATGGCAAGTTGATGTCTGAGATTGCTACTTTATTCTGTTTACCTAATTGTCTACCCATATACACAGGCACTATTTACAATTTGGGATGAAGAGTTCATAACAAAAATTTTTTAAACTAAGGCTTAGCCAAACATTAATGGCTTTCTTATAGCAGATTTCTCTATTTCTAACCATCTACGAATAAACAATTCCAGCTTTAACAGATTACTTCATCCATTTGTATATCCTAGCCAAAATCCAGGAATGGCTGCAAACAAACACATTGTATATTCCCTCTCTCTTGGACCAGTTCCCTACCTGACATGTTCTCCCCTCCCCCCTCCTGGTCTAGCCAGCCCCCCTTACATATTCATGGCCCACATGAGCCCAGCACATGTCACAGTTCACCAACTTCCCTGGATTATTCACTTGGTTTTCTTCCCCCATGAACATTTTTTTTCCTGCTGCCTTGTGAACTCTGAAATACGTGTCACGACTGAAGAAACGATGAACATAATATCAGAAACCTGGAAGTATTTATTGAAGAACACATCTGATAAATGGTGAACATTCTGGTTAAAAATTATATCTTAGTCAAAGAGTGAAGGGAAATTTACCTATGTCATTTAAATGCAAAAAGTCTAATAGAAATGAAGATTACTGGAAATATTTCCTTTTTAACTCCTTTTGGATTTATCTGTTTGACCTCCTTTCTAGTCTCTGACATTTTTTTGGCCAACTTAGTGCTAATACATCATCAGTCAAGCCAGCACAACAAGGAAATTTTATTGTAGGGAAAAAAAAATTAAAGGTTTTAAAATATTGTTGATTGAAGAACATAGAAAACATCATTTAAAAGCCTTTTAAATTACCATTCCCTCCATTGCAGCTAAATTTCCCTTTGTCTCATTTCATGCAGCTGGTCTGAATGATGACAGAGTGGTTTGTGATTATGTGGGTGACATTAGGCGCCAGCTGAAATGGACACTAAAGGAAGAATCCAGCATCCTGAATTTATAATTCCTGCTACATTTGGCACTGCACCAACTTTAAAATTATGCAGTCCTCTTCTCCTATCTTTTTTTTTTTTCCCCTGTAAATCCCATGGCCAATGAATGCTACTATGGCAACGAAAGCCGGGAAAGCCAGGGGGGCCTTGGCTATAAAAAGAGTTTTTAGAACATCATGGTAACTGGGAGCCTAGTGGCAGACTCTCGGCAACCACATATTGTTACACATCCTGTCTAGGAGTAAATGCTTCCACCAAATTTATTTACCTGTGTTGTCGAATCACTTGCTACAGAATTCTAAGGGCTTATTATTGCTATGATGGTTTTCATTTTCAATTATTGTATGGTTCATTCAAATCACACAGGTACATTTCCACCAGTCATAAGAAGCTTCCTAAAATAGACTTTTAGAAACTGAGCACAGCTGTCAAAATAATGTTATCGTCTTCAAGGATCTGTTTCGAAGATAGTTATTCCAAAGAAATTTGAAAGTTATATTCCTATATTAGCACACTAAGTAGTTCATACCAGTTTAGTAAATCAAATATTCCATACTGCTAGCTTAATAAGATGGGGAGTCATGCATGAAATGACTGCCAGGTTAATGACATAGGGAGCCATGCATGGCATGTATTTGCATATAATAGCACAGAATGTTCTCCTAAATCCTTTAAATTACTCATCAATTCTTAAACAGGCATTTAACTAAATCCTCATTCAGAATCAGGGAGAAAGTTTTTTTTTTAAAAAAAGAAAAAAACACCTACATATTTGAAGTGACTAGATGGGAGCTAAAGAAAACCTAAAAGATTATTTTTGGTTGGAAATTCTAGCCTTGGAGAAAGGATTACAAGTCTGTGTAAAGAAACAAACACATCTCGCAGGCCAGAGCAGAGGCACACACACCAGCACCAGGCTTGTTTCCCAGCACTGTCAGTATTATATGCACGGTGAGCACAGATCAGAAGTTTCGCTTCTAGCCTCAGAAATAAAGGTGTATCTCTAAAGCAGCACAAAAAATGTAGATTAAACTTAGAGTCGTTCATTGTTTACAGTGTTTTGATAGACCTAATTCTGAACAAAAGGAACAAGTTTCCTTTCCCTTGGCAACCTATACATTCAAGGTAGGAAGGAACAGGTTTACCTCCAAATCGTTTTGTTTCTACTGGTTATGTAAACTTTTATACAAACTGAGCAGACTGCTTACAGTCAGAGCAGTCAGAAACCCCAACTGTTATTCAGAGGAAACCAGAAAGCACTCGTGTCACACAAAGGGTATTTTCACAGTTGAGAGTAACGGTTTACAAAAAGCTTCATTAATTCTCACAAATACTCATTACAAAATAGGATGTATATGCATACCTAAAACCAAAGCCCACCCAAAGAAGAAAGAAAAAAAATGCAAAGGTTTAGGTAATTGGTCTTCTCTTCCTGTCACATCTAGTAATAATGGCACCTAATCATTGAGCAGGTACCCTGCTCTAGTGTCCCAAGTGTATTATCTGTAGTCCTCACGATGATGGGGCCTTATGTCCATTTGACAGGTAGGGAAACTGAGGTTCTAATTCAAGAAACAGGCTGAAGCCAGGATTTAAACTGTTTTCAGTCTCAATTTAAATCCCATCTCCTTTCCACTAACCACACTATCTCTCCAAGGTATATTTATTAGCAGAGAAAATAGGATGGAAGATATTTTTAAAGAGTCGTCAAGATTTTCCCGGTTTCTTACACTGCCATCATGTGTCAATGCAGAAGAGAGACAAATCTCAACACCAATCATTTCTTACAGTATAGTTACTCTCTCTGGGAGTTTTGATGGTTCTTAGCTGATTAAAATTATAAGATAAATTGGCAATAGGGTGTATTTTGTTGCTAATTTATATCTTGAAGCAATTCTAAAATGTGGGGGTTCCAGAAATATAAAACAAAACCCAATCTATTGAAAACAGAGGCAGAAAGTGTCTGTGCATGTACATATAGTCAATGGGTGGACATAACTCCATGAAGACACGTTTTCTTTCAGGCACAGCCCTTCTTCAAGTGTTCTTTAGGTCCGATTGAAAAACGAGCTCCTTTCCTGAGATATGGGTAGACTTGCTGTAAAATAAGATAGTAGCCATAGCTATAACATGTGTGTCTCTGCTTAAGGTGGGTTTGGCAGTCAGCTGCTGAAACATAAATGATTTGCAGCACTTACCTAACATTCATCCAATAAACATAACTGCGAATATTTTTTTAGTTGTAAAATACACTAGCACAAAAGTATAAGAAGCAGGGTGTTTTCTTCTGCTTGATTCATGAGTTGCACATAAAGAAATGCACTTACAAATCAGAAAAAATAGATATCTGATATGGATACAGTCAGATTACAGAGATACGAAAATGAATGAAGCACAGATTTTTGCCCTCCAGGAGCTCACAGTCTAATTGGAAAAAAACACTGGAAATATTTAATCTTCTAGATTCTGCAATATATAGAAACATTTGGAGCACAGAGAGATAAATTTATCC
>JAQIFY010002273.1:0-13470 GCA_028533085.1 Varecia variegata | reverse complement strand
TTTGAGCATCATCAACATCTGCCACTCACTTATGATTTTATTTTAACCCTTATCCATATTGGATTCCATGAATTATAATAATAATAATATTTTTGCATATAACTTCAACTTTCTGCTTTCATGTGGCAACATAATAACCCAATTGAAACCCTAATGTTGGCTCACTCTGTGACTACACATGAATAGCTAAACACGAATGGAAGAAATCAAGCAACGATGTTGACCGGCCTTACTTTAAATTTATCATATAATCACTCATCTCAAGAGGTTCTTCAGTGCAACTCGTTAATACTAGTATGTTTACCCAGGCATTTTGGTTTCCCAATCTACATGATGACTCTTACAAATAATTCAAATAATTCATTCTTTTCAAATGGCCACGACTTCTCACTTCTAAATTCTAAATGCTTCTAAATTCGTATATATGTTCTCAATTCCTACTGATTTGAATGGATGGATTACTCCTGATCTCTTTTAAGGTCACCATCTACCATGCACTGAATACCATCTTCCAGTCCCTGTTCAGGATTTTTCCTCCTGTAATAGTTTTTATTTTTCTTAACCATCACAGTATCTCTCTGTATATAACAATATATAGCACCATGAAAAGAACCCTACCTTAATGTCTTCTTCCAGGTATCATCCAATTTCTCTATTTCCCGTTTTTAGCAAAATTGTTCAAACACATTGATTACTTCCACCATTGCCACTTTATCTACCTTTGTTCTTGATTCAACTCTAACAACTCTTTTCTCCAATATTTCATGAAAATTGTTTAGCTTGAAATTAACTCTATATTATGGAAATTTCTCAAATTTCAGTGTTACCAATGTCTCAGCAGTAATTGAACTCAGCAAAACTAATATTTTGGCAGAGTTGCTTATTCCTTATTCAAACATTCTCTTAATTGGTTTCTTGGACACTACGTTCTTGTATTTCTCCCATCACCCCATCTCACTAACAGCTATTAATTAGTCTCCTTTGTTAGAGTCCTTTCCACTCTCTGATCTCTAAAGTTTTGAATTTCTGAAGGTCAAGTTTTGTAATACTTTTATTTTGATCTATGTACACTACCCAAATGATTGGATCTAGATTTATTATTTAATTATTGAATAGTAATACATGCTGATAATGCCCAAAGTCTTATCTTCAATGTAGATCTAGTCCCTGCAGTCAAGACTAATGTATACATCTGCCTATTAAGTGTTTCCATCTGGTACTGGTACATGTACTAAAATAAGCCCCTTTTTCTTCCACTCACCTAAATATGCATCAATATTGTCCATTTTAATGGAGTCACTTATAGGTTCGTCCCAGTTGTTGTGGCCTACTCTGTAGCCACTCTTGATCTCTCTCTTTCTCTCACACTTGGCAGTCAATCTTCTAGCACAGAATAAATTGCAGAGTGGCCAGAGCCGATGAAGCCAAACCAATTGGGAGGCTACTGCAATTGGCCAGGTGAGGGATGACAGTGATGGGGACTAGGGTGGTGGTTTTGTATTAAAGACAAACACAAGTAACCAGAGGGAAAAATTAGCAATTTTATTTCTAAATCAGAGCTCATTCTCTCATCTTTGCCTTCATTCACCACTACCCTCACCACAAATTTGAAAGAAGGATAAACTCCATCCTCCATCTTCATCTCAGTCTGAATATTTGCATCATTTCATGCAAATGTCAAAAAGTACCCCCAAGGACAAAATGTAGATATTGTAAGAACATCACATCTGCATAAATAATAGTAATCCCATTATTAATATAAAAAAAAATCTCCAAAGACAATTTTCCATTTGCTTCTTTGATACACAGAAAGTCAATTCCTTGCATTTTAGAATAGCTGCTTCCCTCACCCCTTCAACTATCCAACACCAGTATTCAGAAATAGTGAGAGATCTATTCTCTGAACACCTGATTATACAATGAAGAAAATGCTTACTGGCAAAATAACTGTATCTAATATTATTCAATTTTCCCTGGCATGAAGATAAATTACTAAACTCTTTGTTTCAATATTGGATGAACAGACACCTTGAACTGGCTATATGTAATAAAAAAACTTTTGTGGTGTCAATAAATACATTTATTCATGTGTAAAGTCTAGATCATTGTATCTTATCTTTTTACATGGCTATTATAAAAATAAAATTATAGGATATATCAAAAATCCAGTGATATCATTATCAAATAATTTCTGCCTTCCAGATTTTTCAATATCTACCATATTTATTCCCACTAGAGAAACTTCTCTGAAAGGAACTATTTTTAACAATACAAATATTTAATTTAGAGTTTCATTTTTAGTTGTTAAGACAAAACATTTCTGCACTTGGACAATAAGTACAATAGCAATGTATGTTAACATTTTCATCCTCACTCTTGAACCATTCTTTTTTTTAATTTCAGCATATTGCAGGGGTACAAATGTTTAGGTTACATATGTTGCCTTTGCCCTGCCTGAGTCAGAGCTTCAAGCGTGTCCACCCCCAGACGGTGAGCACTGCACTCATTAGGTGTGAATATACCCATACCCTCCTCCCCTCTCCCACCTGCCTGAGACCTATGAATGTTACTACTACATTTGCACGTAAGTGTGATCAGTTAATACCAATTTGATGGTGAGTACATGTGGTGCTTGTTTTTCCATTCTTGTGATACCACACTTAGAATGGGCTTCAGCTCTATCCAGGATAACACAAGAGGTGCTAGATCACCATTGTCTCTTTCCTACAGTACCTAGTAGTTAATTTTTCTTACTTGTTAATAACATAAAGAATTTTTCTGGGTCCAACCCACATCCTTAAACTTCTCTTCTCTTATCACATACTCTCACATGATTATCACTTTAATTATCATTTTCCTGTTCAGGATTCCAAAATGTATAGGTCTAGTTCAAATGTCTTTCTGAATTTTAAACCTAAGTGTGTAACTATCCTTTAGACTTTCCCACATGGGTAAAGGTGCCGTAAGCACTATTAAATCAACATACCAACAAAAATGAGTGCTCACATCTACTCCAAACCCTGGCATCTCACCAGTTCCTCCACACTAACTCAAAGCAGTTCTCATATTTTATTTTCTATTTAAATTAATTCTCCAAACAAACACACCACTGAGCAACCTAAAAATCTAAGAATCGCAGATTATGTTTGACTCTCAATCTCTCTTCAAAATGTCAACACTCCCTCATATTCAGCCATCAAAAATCAACTACCAATTATGAGTATTTTAGGGCCTTTATCCATAGTATATTAAAGATAAGTTGTCTGCTCCCCACCCCATCATCTTATTACATTATTCTCCCAACTAATCTCTCTGGTTTGCCTTACTTGACTCCCCACAATCCATTCTCCTCACAGTACTAAGAGATAATTCTCGTCAAAGCATTCTCCAACCTACAATCTAGTGGCCCCACTGTCTTAGGATAACAATCAAATTGCAAGGATGACACACAAAGTCCTCTATAATATGGCCACTCTCTATATCTCCAGCCTATTCTCTCACCATTCTCTAATTACTTTGTCTTTCACTGTTTATTTCATTGAATCCTAAGACATCTGGGGCATATTCTTGGGTGATTTTTTAAAAAGAGATCCATGTAATAATGCAGTTTGAGAAACTCTGATAGTCTCTCAAATTAGACTAAGCATGCTACAGTCCATTCTGGGACATTTCATTGAAATCTCTCCCAAATCCACATCCTCAATATTATTAAAGCCCCCACATCTTTAAGATTTAACTAAGAAGTTATTTCTCAAAAAAAACCTTCATATGATCACTAAAAAATGGATCAAGTTCTCTCCTATGTGCTCCTTAGTATCCTATACTTACTCTGGCTCAGTATGTAGCATAATTTATTGTAATTATCTATTCACCTTGTGCTTTCCTTTAAGAGAAAAAGAGGTGCTTCAAAACAAGATTTGTGCCTAGTACATAACACTTGGTACAGAGTAGATGTTTTTAAACATCTTGATAATAAATGATAAGACATGGCAAGTCAGCATGCTTTCATGTACCACCCAAGAAAATATAAAAACCTGAAAAGCATAATAGCTATAAAAGGCATCAGTATTATATATATTACTTATGTCCTTCAAATTATTGAACAATTGTGGGTAGTATAGGATTAGTATCTATTCCACAATGATATTGTGGAATATGCTAAAAAAAATTGCAAAGTTTCCATTGAAGTTATTGTGGGTGATAACTAGGATGGTGCACAGGCATACTTTCATAGCGCTAATTCAATAATTAAACTTTATAGTTTAGATGCGATAGATATAAATTCATTTTGAAGAAACAAAAAATATCTTCTACTTCAGAAATTAGGACAAAATAATATAATTTCAGAATAATCAAAGGTGTTAATTAACATTTAAAACTATTTGTCTAAATAATCCTCTCTCTGTGGGGGATCTGAGCAGAATAGGAGCCACAGATGCCACCTCAGAAGCCCTGCAGTGACTGTGTCAGCAGGAACTGGGCAGAGGGAGAGCCCTGGCCGCCCGACCATTCTGCTGCACGGCCCTACAGCCATAGCTCCAAGGCTCCATGCCTCAGTTGGGCCCTGTTACTTCACCCTCAAGGCTCTGGTGCTGCCACTGGCTCTGTGGCCTGGCTCTGGGGCACTCACACTGCCATTGGGCCCCACAGCCCCACTCATGTGATTCCCATTGGCTGCCTGGAGGGAGCTGCCTCCAGAGTCCAACACACTGCCAGTGACCTGCTAGCCTCAAGCTGCCAGCACAGCTGGATCTAGTTGGAATGAATGCCTGCAGCCCTGACACTCAGGAACACAGCCTTACCCAACTACCACTGTCACTGCCACAGGGAGACCCAGGCAGAGCAATCTCCCATATTACCAGCCTTTGTGGAGAGGGACTTGACTAGCTCCCAACCTGAGCTTCCAACACCAGCCAGAAAAACAACCCACCACTGCACACAAAGATCATCCAGCATCAGCTTGGACTGTTGCAGTCACAGGGGAATGAGAAAATGCAGATCAACTACATGACAGGCTCTCAGTGTACCTATCCCTCCCGTCCTGGGTTAATCTTCCAGAGTAGGTCACAAAAGCACCTACTGGGGACCTCTCCTTCTTCTCACTAAATAGGCAAGTTCCCAGCAAAGAACAAGTTCACTGCAAATCTATCTGCTCTGAGCTGAGAGAAGATGTTTCAGATGAGAAAAAAAACAGCACAGAACTCTGACAATATCAAAAAATCAAGCTAGTTTGACATCCCCAAGGGATCTACAGCAATAGACCCCAACCAAAAGGAAATTCTAGAAATGTCAGAAATGTAATTTAGAGTATGGATGGCAAATAAGATGAATGGGATTCAAGAGAAAGTTGAAAACTAACACAAAGCAGCCAAAAATATATTTCAGGACATCAATGAAAAAAATTTAAAAGATGCTAAAGAGCTATAAAATATAAGAAAGGATATAATAGAACTTAAAGAAATGAAAGAGTCATTTAGGGAATTTCAAAATATGGCAGAAAGCTTCAGCAACAGACTACACCAAGTAGAAGACAGCATTTCAGAGCTTGAAGACGAGGCTCTTGAACTAACCCAGTCAATGAAAGATACAGACAAAAGAATAAAAAAGAATGAACAATCACTCAGAAAAATATGTGATTATGTGAAGTGAACCAACAGATGAATTAGAGGTATCACTGATGGAGAAGAAGTAAAAGAAAAAAAGTGTGGAAAACTAATTCCAGGAAATTATTGAAGAAAACTTCCCTTGTATTGCCAAAGATGAAGATCCAAGATGGTCATGAAATACTGGGAAGATTCATAGCCAATAGGACATTGCCAAGACACATAGACCTCAACTTGGCCAAAGTCAAAATGAAGGAGAAAACTCTACAAGCAGCAAGACAAAAGCAACAACTAACTGAAAAAGGAAAATCCATCAGGCTAACTGCATACTTCTCAGTAGAGACCTCACAAGCCAAAAGGGATTTTTAGACTTTCTAAACAGAACAACTTCTAGTCAAGAAATCTGTATTATGCAAAACTAAGTTTCATAAGTGATGGAGAAATAAAGACTTTTCCAGAGAAGCAAACACTAAGGGAATTTGTTTCTACTAGACCTGCCCTATGGGAAATACTTGGAACTGAACTATACATGGAACAGTACAATAGAGACCCACCAGTGTTGAAATACTAGAAACTTAAAGCTCACAGCTCTTATAAAACAAGAGCACAAGAGAGAAATAAAACAACAAGGTATTATGCAACATGATGAACAGAATACAATTCCACATATCAACACTATCAGTGAACATGAATAGTCTTAATGCCCCACTTAAAAGATACAGACTGGCTGAATGAATGAAAATATTCACCCCTAATATATGCTGTCTCCAAGAAACACATCTAACCCCCAAGTACTTGCACAGACTCAAGGTAAAGGGATGGGAAAAAAATATTCCACACAAATGGAAACCAAAAGCAAGCAGGTGTAGTCATTTACATATTAAATAAAATAGATTTTAAATCAACAATGGTATAAAAAAGACAAAAATGGTCGTTATAAATTGGTAAAGGGACCAATTCAACATGAATACATAATAATCCTAAACATATATACACCTAACACAGGAGCTCCCAGATTTATAATGCAAATTCTACTAGATGTAAGCAAAGAAATAAATAGTAGCATAGTAATTGCTGGGGAATTCAGCACCCCACTGGCAGAGCTAGACAGATCCATCAAAGCAGAAAATCAATAAAGAACATTGGAATTAAACAGGATTCTAAGACAAATGAACCTAACATACAGTTACAGAACAAGCTACCCCAAAACTACTGAATATAAATTTTTCTCATCAGCATATGGGACATTCTCCAAGATTGATTATATCTTAGACCACAAAAGAATACTCAGCAAGTTCAAAAAAAATGAAATCATGCCATGTATCTTCTCAGCCCACAGAGGAATAAAACTAGAAATCAATGCCAAGAGAAACACTCAAATCTATACAAAGTCATGGAAATTAAACAATCTGCTGCTAAAAAATCCTTAGGTCAATGATGAAATTAAGACAGAAATCAAAAGATTCCTCAAACTGAACAACAAAGAGTACAAAAGCTATCACAATCCATGTGACACAGAAAAAGCAATCCTAAGGGGAAAATGCATATAGCCTTAAAGGCCTACATCAAAGTGACAGAAAGATCTCAAATTAACAATCTAATATCACATTTCCAGGGACTAGGCAAAGAAAAGCAAACCAAACTCAAAGCCAGCAGAAGAAATAACAAAGCTCAGAGCAGAACTAAACAAAATGGAAACCAATAAAAATAGCAAAAAGGATCAATGAAACATAAAGTTGGTTCTTCGAAAAGATAAACAAAATCAATAGCCAGATTAACCAGAAGTAGAATAGAAAGGACTAAAATAAGCTCAATCAGCAATGAGAAAACAGATATTACAAATGATACTACAGAAATACAAAATATCATCTGTTCATACTATTGAAACCTCTATGAATATAAACTAAAAAATGGAAAGAAAAATGATAAGTTACTGGAAACACACAAATTCCCAAGCATGAATCAGGAATAAATAGAAATTCTAAATAGAACAATAATGATCAATGAGATTAAAGCAGTAATTAAAAAAAAAAAAAAAAAAAAAAAAAAAAAAAAACTTCCTCCCAAACAGCCCCAGACCAGATGGAGTCACAAATGAATTCTGCCATATCTACAAAGAAGAACTGGTACCTACCCTACAGAAATTATTCCATAACATCAAGAAGGAGGGAATCCTCCCTAATTCATTCTATGAGGCCACATAAACAGATATAAAAACAAAGACCATAGGATCATCTCAATAAATGCAGAAAAAGTATTTGATAAAATCCTACTCCCTTTCTTGATAAAAACCCTCAATAAACTAGAAGGAACATACCCAAAATATTAATAATAAAATCCATACATGAAAAACCCACGTGAACATCATATTGAATATGGAAAAGTTGAAAGCATTCTCCCTAAGAATTGGGATAGAGAAGGGTGCCCACTTCACCATAGTAATGGAAGTCCTAGGCAGAGTAATTAGCCTAGAGTTAGAAACAAAGCATATTCAAATTGGGAAAGAGGAGGTAAAACTTTCCCTATTTGTTGATAACATGATCTTGTTTATAGAAAACACTAAAGACTCCACCAAAAGGCACCTAAAATTGATCAATAAATTCAGACAAGTCTCAGGTTACAAAATCAATGTACACAAATTAGTAGCATTTCTATAAACCAATAACAGTCAAGCTGAGAATCAAATCAAGAATTCAATATGATTCATAGTAGCCACAAATAAAATGAAATACCTAGAAATATACTTAACAAAAGACATGAAAGATCTCTATAAGGAGAACTACAAAACATCAATGAAAGAAATCACAGACGACACAAACAAATGGGTAAAAATCCCATTCTCATGGATTGGTAGAATCAACATCATTCAAATGTTCGTACTGCCCAAAGTGATGTACAGATTCAGTGAAAATAATTCTGTGCTTCATTTGGAACCAAAAGAGAACCCAAATAGCCAAAGCAATCTTAAACAAGAAGAACTGGAGGCATCACATCACCTGATTTTTAACACATTAACTGCCATGAGAGTTGTATTTAACTCACTCTAATTGTGGCCTCAGGGATGCATGAAGCATATATAAAATCTTACTTGTCAATGTTATTGTTACAATTAATATTGCAATTTTAATTCTAAAAACATGGATTAAATGAATAGAAGTCAATAAATTTTGCTTTTCCATATATGTTTACCTTTAAATTACACCTGAAGTTTTTATTCTATTTTCATAATGAAACAACCTGTTTTTTTTGTGTGACAGTCAATGTGTTAAATTATACTACAAGCCTATAGTAACTGAAACAACATGGGACTGGTACAAAAGTAGAGATGTAGACCAATAGAACAGAATACAGAACCCAGAAATAAAATTATCTATCTACAGCACACTGATCTTTGATAAAGCAGACAACAACATGCACTGTAGAAAGCAAGCCCTATTCAATAAATAGTGCTGGGAAAACTGCCTAGTCACATGCAGAAGAATAAAGCAGGACCCCTATCTCCCACCACTCATGAAAATTAATTCATGATAGATAAAATACTTAAATGTAAGGCATGAAACCATAAGTGTTTTAGAAGAAAATGTAGGTAAGATTCTTCTACACATCAGTCAAAGCAAAGCATTTATGACTAAGTACCCAAAGGCAAATACAGCAATATCAAAAATTAATAAATTGGACCTAATTAAATTAAAAAGTTTCTGCACAGAAAAGGAAATAATCAATAGAGTGAATAGACAACCTACAGAATGGGAGAAAATATTTGCAAACTATACATCCAATAAAGAACTAATATCCATAATGTGTAAAGAACTCAAATCAGCAAGAAATAAAGAACAACCCATTAAAAAGTGGGCAATAGACATTTTTCAAAAGAAGATAGACAAATGACCAACAAATATATGAAAAAATGCTCAAAATCACTAAGCATCAGGGAAATGCAAATTAAAACCACAATGAGATGTCATCTTACCTTTGTCAGAATGGCCATTATTAAAAAGGCGATATACAATAGATGCTGGCATGGATGCAGAGAGAAAGGAACACTTATACACTGTTGCAAGACTGCAAGTTAGTACAACCTTTGTGGAAAATATGGAGATTCCTCAAATAAAAAATTGTAGACTTGCCATTCAATCTAGCAATCCCACTGTTGGGTATCTACCCAAAGGAAAAGAAGTCATTTTATCAAAAAGACACCTCTACTCAAATGTTTATATTTCAAAACATGGAATCAACCCAAGTGCTCATTGATTCATAAGTGGATTAAGAAAATCTTATATGCAGACACACATATACAATGCAGAATTATTGTTATAAAAAGTAATGAAATAATGTAGTTTGCAGCAACTTGGATGGAAATGGAGACTATTATCCTAAGCAAAGTTTCTCATGAATGGAATGACCAACATCACATGTAGTCTCTAACAATTGAGAGCTAAATGATGGCCACAAGAATATGTAAAGATCATTGGAATCCAAGAAAAGGGAAGGTGGGAGGGGTTGAGGAGTAAAAACTTATTATTGGGTACGATGGATGTTATTCTGATGATGGGCACACTAAAAGCCCTGACTTTCATGTTTTTTTTTTCTTTTTTTAATGCATAAATAACATTTAATGAGAATTATTTTTATTTTTAATTTTAATTTTTTATTTCAGAATTTTATGGGGGTACACACATTTTGGTTACATAATTTGCTTTTGTACAATTTAAGTCAGAGATATAAGTGTCCCCCTTCACCAGTTAGTGTGCATTGTACCCGTTAGGTGTAAATTTACCCAACCCCTCCTCCCTTCTCCCACCAACTTGATTTCCCTTCAGTTTTACTTCCATATGTGCACATAAGTGTTGATTGATTAGTTCTAATTTAATATTGAGTACATGTGGTATTTGTTTTTCCATTGTTGTGGTAATTCACTAAGAAGAATGGCCTCCATATCCACCCAAATTATTACAAAAGCTATTAAATCACCATTTTTTAATAGCTGAGTATGCTCCATATACATATACCACATTTTATTAATCCACTCATATATTCATGGACATTTGGGTTGATTCTACATCTTTGCAATTGTGAATTGTGCTGTTATAAACATTTGAGTGCAAGTGTCTTTTTTATAAAATGTCTTTTTTTCCTTTGGGTGAATACATAGTAGTGGGATTGCTGGATCAAATGGTAATGTAAACAGATGGGAAAATATAACATGTCCATGAATCGGCAGAATCAACATTATTAAAATATCTATACTACCCAAAGTGATTTACCAATTCAATGTACCCCATTAAAATACCATCATTACTTTTTGCAGACCTCGAAAAAATAGTTCTACGCTCTGTATGGAACCAGAAAAGACCCTGAATAGCTAATGCAATTGTATGTAATAAGAACAAATTGGGAGGCATCACTTTACCAGGTTTTAAGCTATACTACAAGACTATAGTAACGAAAAGCATGCTACTGACACGAAAGTAGAGACATAGATCTATGGATCAGAGCAGAAAACACATATATTAATCCATCCTCATATGGCCATCTGATCTTTGACAAAGTAGACAAAAACATACACTGGCACAAAGAATCCCTATTCAATAAATGGTGCTGGGAAAATTGGATAGCAACATGTAGCAGGTTGAAACAGGATCCACACCTCTCACCTCTCACAAAATTTAATTCATGGTGGATAACAGACTTAAGCCTAAGGCATCAAACTATACAAATTCTAGAAGAAAATGTTAGAAAAAGTCTTGTAGATATTGATCTAGGCAAAGGATTTATAAAGAAGACCCCAAGCAATCACAGCAACAACAAAAATAAATAAATGGGACCCAATCAAATTAAAAAGCTTCTGCACAGCCAAGGACACAATCAATAGAGCAAATAGATAACCTGCACAATGGGAGAAAATATTTGCATGCTATACATCTGACAAAAGGCTGATAATCAAAATCCACAAAGAACTCAAGCAAATCAGCAAGAAAAAATCAAACAACTCCACTACAAAGTGGGCAAAAGACATGAACAGAAACTTTTCAAAAGAAGATAGACTAATGGCCAACAAACACACGAAAAAATGTTCAACATCTCTAATCATCAGAGAAATGCAAATCAAAACCACAGTGAGATATCACCTAACTCCAGTGAGCTGTTATCAAAAAGTCTCAAAACAACAGACGCTGGTGAGGATGCGGAGAGAAAGGTGCACTTACTTATACGTTGTTGGTGGGACTGCAAACTAGTCCAACTTGTATGGAAAGTAGTATGGCGATATCTCAAAGAACTAAAAGTAGACCTACTATTTGATCCAGCAGTCCCACTGACTTTAGTTTTATACAATGTATCCATGTAACAAGAACATTTGCATCCCTTTAATATTTTGACATTAAAAAAATTTTAATCTTGCCTCAGAAGAAATCTGACCTTTGATGTTGGCTTTCAGGAATTAGTCCCTTAGCTCTGGATGTGTTATTCCTGACAGAAGTGTCTTGGTTGGCCTGGACACCTTGGTTTACACTGGAGAGTCTAACCATGTGATTTATAGTAGGGGATGACTATATCTTAAAGCAGGGGTTGGCCACAACAGAAAGACCAGCCATGTGATTTGGGTTGGAGGCATTGGGTAATGAGGTAACCAGCTGGCCTGGAGACTGAAATGAACCATATGAGCAATCAGTCAATTAATCATGACCACATAATGGAGGCCCAATTAAAACTTTGAACTTGAACGGGAGCGGTGGCTCACGCCTGTAATCCTAGCACTCTGGGAGGCCGAGGCGGGTGGATCGCTCAAGGTCAGGAGTTTGAGACCAGCCTGAGCAAGAGCGAGACCCCATCTCTACTAAAAATAGAAAGAAATGATCTGGCCAACTAAATATATATAGAAAAAATTAGCTGGGCATGGTGGCACATGCCTGTAGTCCCAGCTACTCGGGAGGCTGAGGCAGAAGGATTGCTTAAGCCCAGGATTTTGAGGTTGCTGTGAGCTAGGCTGACACCACGGCACTCACTCTAGCCTGGGCAACAAAGCGAGACTCTGTCTCAGAAAAAAAAAAAAAAAAACTTTGAACTCAAGGCTCAAGTGAGCTTCCCTGGATGGCAATACCCTGTACGTATCGCCACACACTGATGCTTGAAAATTAATGTATCATCATTCCACAGGGAGAAGGCAATGGAAGCTCCATGTTTGGTACCTCCCTGCATTCTACTCAATGGGTGTCTTCACTTTACTGATTTAAATCTGTTTCCTTTCCCTGTAATAAACTGTAATCATGAATATAACAGCAAAAAAATAATAATTTTTAATTTCTTTCCTTTTTCTTTTTTTTTTTTTTTTTGCTTATCACTAGCCAGTGTAGTTAGACTATTCTCAAATTGACACAAAATATAATTTTCCATTCTATACAAATATTAAAACAGGGTCTGGCAGACACTAAGGATAAAATGAAAATAAAAAAGGTAGCTTCAAATTTATGTTTGGCAATAAATATACTATGCACTTCTAAGAAAAAAAATCTATTTTTCTAAATAAAGTGGATGGGAACATGATAACAAAGAAAAGTCAGGATTCAGTCCAGTGATATTTGGCAACATTTATCTACCATCATCCAAATATGAGGTTGCTATTACAAAATGGGAAGTGACCTGAGACCTCTTGGCACTTATATTTGTAGAGGCCACAAATGTGCCCAGATTCAAAATGCAATGCTATTAGAAATGAAAGCCAATCAATTAAAATTCTCTTTCTCTGGTTCCATGATCAATAAGAAATCTTTGGATAGTAATTTGGTTTCTCATATAACTTTACTATAGGTTCAAATATTATTGACCAAAATTATATATGTACTATAAGTCATGTGACAGCTATGTCACC
>JAQIFY010002272.1:0-13470 GCA_028533085.1 Varecia variegata | reverse complement strand
TGCCTATGGTGTTACAGATAAGTTATACAATTAGAGTTTAATTCTCTGTTTTTCAGGGCAGGGGTAAAATGTTAGTAGAGACCCTCTAGAGTTCCAAAACTTATAATAGCTTTGTATTTACAGCAAACAAAAAATTTTAAACTGGATTAAAGGGTATGAAGTAGTAACAGTTATTTTTCATTTAAATCTGACTACACTGGGGGCAACAGTTTTCTGTCCCTGTGAAAAACCTTAACTGTAATTCAATATAGAAAACTGTTACTTTTCAGTATCAGATAGAATTTAAGCCAAAGGATGTTAAAAGATTGATGCTGGTTTAATTTTGTACTGCTTTATAAGTAATAAACTATATATAAGATTCATTAAAGTCCTGGTCATTTTATACACATATCCATCTGTATCTGTTTTATATAGTTATTTTACCTAAGGACTTGGCCATTTTGACAAATAGCAATAATGGAAGCTTACACAATAATAGCAACAGAATGACAATGAGGCAGAACATGACAAGCACTTGTCAAGTGTCACAGCTTTGTATATGCTGCATTAGCCAATCTATAAAAGAGCACAACAAAGTGGGTATAATTATAATTGGGTAGAAGTAGAAAACCAGGCTTAGGAAGCGTAAGTAATGTTCCAAAGTCTAAAAATACTAATGGTGAACTTTGAGGTGAATTGGGTGTGGGTTGGGGAGGAAAGAGAAAAGGGAAAAAAGATGAAAGGCAGAAATTTTATTCTAACACAGACTTATTTCATCGTTTGTGATGCTTTTCCAATGAATTTATCTCACACTATCAGCCAATATGCATGAGGTATCTACATATGTGTCTACAATGTGTTGCAGAAATGCAGTGATGAGCTAGAAAGGTATAAAGAAGTTCCCAGCCTGGTGATTTTCGCTTTATTATTGCACAACTGTTGTTCACAGTTAATGTCATTACAGCATGGCTTCCAGTTGTCACTTAGGATTGTAGGTGACAGTGAAACATGCAGGGAATGCAAGTGTTAGAGTGCGAGGGGTGTCGGGGAGGTTTGGGGGTCACTGAATCACAATACCTAGTCGAATTTCTTTTCTGTTTCTGTTCTTTAGGAAAAAAAAAACCCCAGCCACAAAGGACCCGGGGTCACAGTGATGGGCAGGGAGCATGAGTGAAAGAGTTTAATGTCAACACTCCGGCAATATCTGTTTCGGAAAGGTTCCTGTGTCTGCAACCACCTGATCCAACATAATTATTTTCCTGAAGATTAGATTAACTAAGTGACGAATCATTTTCTTTACGTGAAAAAATTCTGTTCACAGGGACTGATTTAAATGTTAAAGTCCTTTCAAAGGTACTAAATACCCTTTAGTAATTAATTGTTCCTCCCTCTGACCTTTCTTACCTTCTTCTCCTTTCTTTCTTTCTGTCAGTTCTTCCAGTTGGGGCTACATTACACACAGCAAGCAGAGAGGAGGAAGAGAGAGAGAGAAAGCACACACAATTCATTAATTATCTCGATATTGCCACATTTCTGGCACATGACCAACATCTAGTATTTGCTGAAATGCCTAATCTACTCATATTTTTGCTCTTAAATGAAATCAGTTTCATAATATAATGTAGTGTAATCCATGTGGCCACAGATGACCTAGGCCACTGATCTGGCTACGTCCACTTGGCGGTTTCTTACCTTCAGTCTGGTCACTTGACCTCACCTAGTCAACAAGAGCAATGGACCCCTCGGGGGATGAATCGAGAATAAAATATGTGGGAAAATGCTATGAAATTTGCAAAAGGATATATAGATATATTTTTTAAAGGCTGCGTTATCAAACAGGTCATGTTTATAAGAATAAAAAATTGGCTATAAGATTAGATATAATTAACTTACCTGAGACTGAAACTTTAGTGTAAAAGTGAATTGAACATGATTTTCTATCCAAGCTTCCTTCTTCTTTTAAGGGAATTTAGTCTCTATTCTTCTATTAATCCAACTACATTTAGTATTAAATTTAGTAGATATGATCACAGAACATCATCCGACTACCTCCTACACTAGGCCAAATGCTGCCGTGTTCCTCCTTTCACTTCATTGTTACAAACGTTCTGATTGGCAGGCGGTCTGCTAGTTGTCTTCCGAGATTCAGTCTGTCCTTACTCCACAATAATGGCATTTGTAGCTGGACACATGGCCATGGCCATGCAGAAAGAAAGGCTACAGGCCGGGCGTGGTGGCTCACGCCTGTAATCCCAGCACTCTGGGAGGCCGAGGCGGGAGGATCGCTTGAGGTCAGGAGTTCGAGACCAGCCTGAGCAAGAGCGAGACCCCTGTCTCTACTAAAAATAGAAAGAAATTATCTGGCCAACTAAAAATATATATAGAAAAATTAGCCGGGCATGGTGGCGCATGCCTGTAGTCCCAGCTACTCGGGAGGCTGAGGCAGGAGGATCGCTTGAGCCCAGGAGTTTGAGGTTGCTGTGAGCTAGGCTGACGCCACGGCACTCACTCTAGCCCGGGCAACAGAGCGAGACTCTGTCTCAAAAAAAAAAAAAAAAAGAAAGAAAGAAAGAAAGGCTACATTTTCCAACGAGGTGTGGCTCAGATCTGGCCGATGGGGCTGTAAGAGGGAGGACTGTGATTGTTTCTGGGAACCTTCCGGTGGCAGACAGACACTAGAGAAGCCTCCACGGTCCCCATGCCCTGGTGTTCAGGCCCTTGTAAAACACGATACCCTCCCTTTGAGTGTGGGCAGGACCCGGGATTTGTTTCTAACTAACAGAATATGGCACAAGTGATGGAATGTCTCACGTGGTCGTGTTCCATAAGAGTCCTTCTTGCTAGTAGACTAACTCCAGAGGCTGCCCTTTCTGGCTTGATGAAGTTAGTGGCCACACTGGGGAAGCTCATGTGGCAAGGAACTGCAGGAAAAAATACGGACAACCTCTAGGAACTGTGACCTCTAGGATACCAGGGAAGCCTCCACCCAATATCCAGCAAGAAGCTGAGGCCCTCAGTCCCACACCCACAGCAAATAAATTCTGCTACTAACTTGAGTCAGCTTGGAAATGAATTCTCTTCCCAGAGAAGAATGCAGTTCCGTCCACATCCTGATAGCAACGCTGTGAAACCCTAAGCAGAGAACTCGCTACACTGTGTCTACACTCCTGACCCCTGGAAACCAGGAGATAAACCAGGAGATAGTGAGTGTTGTTTACCTTGCTGTTTGTGGTCATTTGTTACGCGGCAATAGATAACTAATACACTCCTTCAGACACAGCTGGCACGTGCTCTTTGCTCCATCTTTCTTTTTTTATGTCTTCTGCCATCTTGTTGCATAGAGCTCAGCTACAATTTGGACCAAGAAGTGGAGAGTCGCCTTCAGGATGGTCAGCCCTTGAGCTGGAGTGGATCTAGGTTCCCGAGGGGTATTCACGTGAACATAAGCATTTATCTTGTTTCCACCGTTGTTATTCTGTACTTTCTATCCCATAATACAGTTGATATTGTTAACTGGCATTTGTTTTATGTTACTGTTCACTGTCATAAGAATTTATGTTTATTATAGGTGATTGGGAAAGTACAGTGTCTACGGAAGAAGAAATATTACCCGTAACTTTACACTCAGAGACACCCAGTGTTAACATTTTGCTGTACTTCTTTTTAAGTAGTATGATGTCAGGTTTTGAAAATGAAGCCCTCAATCGCAAATATTTGTGACATTTAAATGTCATGGCTTCTATGTCTACAAGATAAAGGTTTTGACAAAATTATTTTAAAACATCTGGCTGCAATGTTAAATATCCAATCAAACAAGCATGTGGCATAAGAGAGAGAAAATGTCTAATCCATTGTTTTCATTAAATTTAAGCATTTTAATTTTTTTTTTTTAAAGAGACAGAGTCTTGCTTTGTTTCCCATGCTGAAGTGCAGTGGCATCATCGTAGCTCACTGCAACCTCAAAACTTCTGGGCTTAAGCAATCCTCCTGCCTCAGCCTCCAGAGTAGTTGGAACTACAGGCATGTACTACCATGCCCAGCTAAGTTTTCTATGTTTTGTTGAGATAAGGACTTGCTATGTTGTCCAGGCTGGTCTCAAACTCTGGGCCTCAAGCGATCCTCCTGCCTTGGCCTCCTAAAGTGCTTGGATTACAGACATGAGCCACTACACTTGGCCATATTTTTTAAAAAGTCAATTTAGACCATTCATTTATATGTTCAGAAATGTGACCTCAATAACTAAGCATATAAAGAAGCCATATTTCCAGCCTTTGGCTCTTGATGTAGAAGTTTATTTTAGGTATCCAAATTATCTAGGTTATTTTGTATTGAATGATGGATCTGAGGATCATTAGTTAACTTTCAAATTTGTACATATATAGGCTGTGATTTTTGCTAGTATTTTCACCTGCTAGTTAAAAATTTATGCAAACTCAAACTTACAATATTCTTAATTATAGCTTTTTAAAAGTGAGAGCTTTGTTAAATCTTAGTTTGAGTTATTTTTTGAAAAGTCTCATCAAATGCAAAGTTATTAGTTATGATCCTCTACATAATGGTGCCAATCTATCTTTATAAATGCATCCTAAAGCAACTCCTAGTTCAAGGCAAGCTGGACTGCTCCAAATACGCCTTATACAGCTGCCTCTTCCACCTTTGCTCAACTTCCCAGCTCATGGTGATCTCTGACCTGCTCTGCACTTACCTAAATGGACTCTTCCTTCAACGTTCAGTGGAGCTCTCAGCTTCTTCATGAGAACCCTCTTACATCAGCTCAGACCTCTTTGATTTCTCCATCCTCCAACCCATATCATTTCCTATCCACACTACTTAGATGGCATCAAGTACCTACTACTTCTCCCTGAGGAAAAAGACTTTCTTATCCTTACCTCTCTTCTGCAGGACTGCCTAGAGATTTATTAGCATTTTTTCTTGGGCAGTTAATTGGCAAACATAGCCTAAAACTCTATCGATAGCTATATTTTCCACTTATTAAAATAAGTAGGATCATTTGCAATGAAAAGTCTACTAATTTAATTCATGCACGGGGAAAGATTTAAGAAGCATATATAAGAGGAGGAAATAGAAACCTGAATTTTGCATCTCTGTAACAACCTCATCTTGTGAACTGAAGTCTTGTTAAGGAAGTATGGCTCTGGCCATTCCATTTCCTGTGCATTGGTCTTGATAGAAGCAAATCTATCTGTGTAACCCTACTGCATTTCCTTTGGAAATAAGGAAAACTGAATAAAAAGGTGTGGGGAGTACAAGACGACTTTTTTAAAAAGCTGGTAATTTATAGACTCTCCGAATCAAACTGAAAGAAAGTGTCAGTTAACACTCAAAGGCATTCATGTTCAAGAACACTTCACAATCGATAACGGCTACGGTTGGAGTATGCCCCCAAAGTTCACGTGTTGGAAACTTAATTCTCAATACGACAGTACTGAGAGGTGGGACCTTTAAGAGGTGGACAGGCCACGAGGGCTGTGCCTTCATCAATGTACTGATGTCCAGTCTTGCCTTCCATCTTGGGATGACTCAGCAAAAAGAGCCCTCACTGTATGCCGGCAAGTTGATATTGGACCTCCCAGCCTCCAGAACCGTGAGAAATAAGTTTCTTTTCTTTGCAAATTTCCCTGTCTGTGGTATTGTAGCAATACAAAAGGGACTAAGACAATAACTAAATTGAGGTAGCCTTTCTCTGAAATGCTCCCGGGATGTTTTGGTGTGACTGTGGCAGAGCAGGAATGCGGAGGCAGGGTCCCATGATGCACATTTCGCTGTACTGAATGGATTAGTTGGAACTTTTTAAAAAATTTGATAACTTCCAATAATTATATTAGAAACTGTAAAAAGCTACAATAGATTTCCTAATTGGAAAGCTGAACTATAGGTGAGATTATAAAAGGTGACTTTGGCCAGGCCTGGTGGCTCACACCTGTAATCCTAGCACTTTGGGAGGCTGAGGCAGGAGGATCGCTTGAGGCCAGGAGTTCGAAACCAGCTTGAGCCACATAGCAAGACCCTGTCTCCACAAAAAAAAAAAAAAAAAAAGAAAAGAAAAGAAAATTCAGCTGGGTGTGGTGGTGTGTGCCTGTAGTCCCAGCTACTTGGGAGGCTGAGGCAGGAGGATCGCTTGAACCCAGGAGTTTGAGGTTGCAGTGAGCTATGATGATGCCACTATGCTCTAGCCAGAGAAACCAGAGCCAGACCCTGTCTCAAAAAGAATAAAGAAGTTGACTTTATGGCTTGCAAATATCTTTATAATCCAATTCATTAAACTCGTAGATGATTCCATGCACAGGTGAAGCAGCTGAGGCTCTTGGAGGTTCACACTGGCGGTAGAATGAAGCCTCCAACTTTGGTCATTTCATTCCGTTGGGAAAACTACTCTCATTCTTGTTCTTGTGAAAAGGAACTTTTATTTGGAGTAGTGTGGCATTTTAAAAACATGCCAGATAATTAAAGAAAAGAATAAAAAGCTCTGTGCTTATTTAAATTGCAAAAAGCTGATAATTATCCTAAGCGAAACAACTCTGCTTTTTCTCTCACTCTTTGAAAATAAAAGAAACTTTCTACAGTGTTTTTTGTACACTAAATTTTAGATTTAGTTGCTTTTCTGATTCATTCATGTAGAATGGGCAGAAGGAGACTCTGCCCCTAGGAGGTTAAGTAGGAAGCTAGTAGAAGGTGGGAAATGTATTTTTTTCCTCTTTATAGGCAAATTGCTTCATGCATTTGATGTATGACTCCAGATTCCATTTTGCTGCAGTTTTATTTTCTAAGTTTCTATGTAAAAGGTTTCCGTGATTTGCCATTTTAAGAATAATTTCCAATTTCAGAGAAGTGCAACATTTTTTTTTTTTTTTTTTTTACCAAAGCCCCTTTAATGTTGTTAAATCAAATGCGGCCAATCACTCACGTTCCTGGGGCAGTTCTTGTCCAAGGTGATGCTACCCTTGTCAATCTCACCACCACACAGAGGTTCTCTTCTAGCCTAAGGGTCACGTTTTGAGTCCTCAGCTGGATCTTGGATCGGATCTGACCAACCAGATCTTCGTGATTCCTCTCTGTAGCCAGAACCTCATTAATACAGAAACAGAGTGCTGCTGTATCGCTAAATATTAAATAGGTGGAGGAAAGTACTCCCTGGAAGAGAGGATGACATTTCTAGTGAGTCATGGTCAAAACTCAGTGGACACTTTGGAGTTTTAATGTGTCTAACTTAAGTAGCAGGCTTAATAGCACCTTGTTTAAAATTGAGTTTGAAAAATCCATAAAAACCAAAGACCTTGTAGTGCGGCAGAAACAACATTGAATTTGGAGTCCAGGGACCAGAGTTCTACCCGTTTATTTAAGTGTTTCTCAGATAGACTCTCTGAGTCAGAGTCATTGGGAATATTTGTTAAAAGGCAGGTTTCCCCCAATTCTGCCTACTTATTAAATTAGAATCTTTGATGGGAAAGCTGCATTTTGACCAGTCACCTTAAGTGACACCCGTGCACGCTAAAGGTCAGGATCCTCTATTCCTATTTCTTCTTTCTAAATTTTCCTTATCCATGAAGTGAAGCCATAAAATATTTAGGAATTTTAAGTATCTTTTTATTCCCTGGCTCTTCTGATTCCATTAGTCCTTAAGTGCCATACTTCGGGGCACCGTCGTTATTTTGTTTAAGCTACTCTCACCTCTATAAATGAAAAAACTATAATCTATAAATATAGTTAACTATGAATCTTATAGAGCTTGAGGCCATCTTTTGTTTACCGATGTGTGCTATCTTTGGCCTAAAATTTCAGAGGGATTTCGTGCTGTGTGGTTTCCCTGGCTCCTGTTTTAGGACACACAGAAAAACATTTCTTCCCATAAAAGGTATGATATTAATGTTATTAATGCCCTTAGAAGAATGGAGATATCGTAGAGATGCAGGCGGTGCTCATCCCACGATCTTAACGATCACGCTGCCAACAAATCCCATAATGATTCCACAGTCAGGTTTTATTTCGGCAAGATTTTGTTGCTGAAGGAAAACATGAAAATAAAACTGGAATGATTGAAGAGCCTTGAAGAGAATAATAAAATGAAATTATCGAGTGAGGTACTAAAATGAGAGATGATGATGAATCTTCACTCCTGTAGGAGCCCAAGCTTCAGAGGGGCAGCAGATTCTTATAAAATTCCTGAGTAGCATTGTAACTTGATTTTTAAAATAATACATTCCTACTTCTTATTAACATCTTTCTTTCTCCTCCCATAGTATCCTGACTGAATTGCAAGGGAAAAACACATAATTCCTTTGTAAAGATAAAAAAAACACACTACAGTATAAAAGAATTTTATTTTTTAATGCCGATGAAGAAAGGAAGATGTAGATTTGCAATCAAGTCTACTTTACATGGTTATCTGAGATAACATCTAAGACCTGGGACCGATCATACTGTGAGTTCTCCTGTTCCTGTGTCCCAAATATCTCTGTAGCTCATGTACCCAAGGTATTACACTGCAGAGATCAGACTGAAATTTTTCATCAAACATTGTATTAATGGGAGAAATATAAAAACAGGACATTCAGCCTGAGGCTTTATGTGGAAGGAAGAAGGAAGAGTATAATTAGTCTTGTCTTGGGAATAATATCAGATAGGTAGACCTGCTATTTGTAAGAAGCACTGGCTGGAAATTAATCTTACTTTTGCCTCTGCCAGCATGGTACTCCCCCAACCTGGAACCTGGATCTTGAGTTAGATTTGAGATTTCAGCTTTAGTCACTGGCTACCAATTCAGGAGGAAATGATTTTTCTCATCTCCTAAAATGCATAGCTAAAATAATGAATAACTTAAATCTGAATATTAAATATGCTTACCGACATTTCAGAGTACATTTATCACTGCTTAAATATTGACTTATACCAAACGTTAAAAAAGAAAAGCGACTCTAGAGTTGTTATAGGGTCAGATGTCAGAAGCATTCTTTTTGTGAAAGTGGATAAACAAATAATTTCAAGGGATAGCACTGAAGAAAAGCAGCAGAGTTGGGGTAATTTTTCCCAGTGTCCTTTTAAAAGGGTTCATCAATCTATTTGACTTCTTTATGAGACACACAATATTGTTCAGCATGTGCCTTCTATAATATATTTCCTTCTAATACTTCTCATAAGAGCTTTAAAACAGATCTCCAAGGAATGCCCTGACAAGAAAACAGAAGTATAGTAAAAGAACAACAAAAAAAAAGCTCAAGGATAAACACTTAACCTATAGCATCAAATTAAAAAAATATTTAATATATAATAAGCTGATTGTATATGTTATATAAGGGGTAGGATTGTAAGACTTTTTCCCATAAAAATGATTAATTGAATTTGTCTCTATTACATTACCTAATAAAATATTACTTAGGGTAAATTTAGAACAGTTAGAATTTGAAACACTTTTGTTTCATAATGCTTACCAAGCCATGTTGTCTACTAGCATAAGGTATTTTTTGAGCATGAAGTTTCTAGTTACATCATATCTAATTTTTCTAATTCCAACAGTCATTTGGAACTTGTTCCTACTCATAGATAGTAGATGTGAATTCTGCGCCTTTAGCAAAAGAATACAATAGAACCTTTCCTTGTCTAACTGCTACGATATTTCTTCTCTTTGATGTCAACCATGTCCAAAGTGGTCCTATGAAGCCACACATAGTATAAATGGAACAAACACAGCATGATTTATGCATATTTGTGTGTACCACATACCTGATTAGATAAAGAAGAATTGCTGTACTATGGAGGGACACGGTCTTCCCCTCGAAATTCACAATTTGCAGTATTTCAGGGCTTGATCTGAGGTCTACTAAAAATGTATTTTAACATATTACCACTGTTTTTTTCCTACTTTCTCATGTCTGCTATATGACTGATCATTGCAGTACCCCTGCTGGAGATCTGGGTTGTATTCCATTTTGGACAGAACCCAGTATTTACAAGCTTTAGATTATTTGTTCCCATGTGATTTCTATTGAAAGATTTCCAACGGTGTATGTCATATTCAAATTTTTGCTCTGTGACTTAACTCCTCTAATTATATTTCTTTTGCCTGTGTGTGCCATTTTATGAGGTCACTATTGAACTTTGTATTAAGGCACTCTGGTTAAAGCACTTTAGCACAAAGGATGGCTTTTAGGGATCAATAATTATAGTGAATAAAATAATGCATTAATACAGAAAAGGATCATTTATCATCAACTTCATAAATGCACACTAACTTGTGGTTTAATGGACAGCTAGCTCCAATTTATCACTCTGTTGAGTGCTATCATTCATAGTCTGACTGCCGTTTTATCAGACAGTGCCAAGGCAAAGAATTGAGAGCTTCTGAGAAGCCAAAGAAAGGGTATGTGATCTCACTTTTTAGCCGCAGGGAAATAGTTTGCATATAATCTGTTTCCTGATGCTTTTAAGTTTAGGGTTGTGGAGGTCCTTTGATTTTTCCTGTTTGATTCTGCTGAAGTGCTGAAAGGTCAAATGGGAAAGACAAGTAATTTCGATCCTGAAAGGCTTACTTGTTTCAAAACTTAAGTAGTGTATATTCCATTGCTAGAAAACTGTACAGTTGCTCATATCACGTCTGTCAGATCAGGCTTGTGTTTTCACATTTCAAATATCTTATTGTTATTGTCCACGGAGGTCTTTTAAAATAATTTGTTACTGTATTGTAATATGAACAGTAAAAGTATTGAATTCTGTGCATTTTTATCTAGCCACTTTGTTGAATTTTTAAATTAACAGTTTCATAGTTGATTCTTTTCAGTTTCTTAGACAAACAATCATATAATAAAATAATAATTTTGATCTTTCTTTTCCAATTGAAATATACGTAAGTTGTTTCCTTTTTTATTTTTGACCCTAGAAAGAAATTTCAGGATAATATTGGTTTTTAGTGTTAATAGGCAACAACCTTGACTTCCTTCAAGTGTGAATGGGAATGTCTTTGGTATTTGGGTAATTTTTTGTGATACATTGTATTTATCACATTAAAGATGACTCATTTTATTCCAAACTTAATTTACTTTTCTTTTTAATCAAAAGAAAAAGGCTGAATTTTCAACATCTGAGATAGTATTATATTTTTAAATTTGATTTATTCATCTATTGTATACAAAATTCATGTTTATTGAAATACCCTTCACTCCCTCCTTCCCTTCCTTCTTCAGTAAACATACATTATGTGTCTGTTATGGACCATTCTATTATTATTAATACTTTCAATCTTTAACTGTAAATAATGTTAGTTGATGAAATGGGACCCTGATTAGATAACATTTTGTGAGAGAATATTCTTCAAAAAGGTATGTAAAAGACTTACTGCGTTAACTTTTCTAGAAACCATATTCTGCAGTACAAAATTACAGGAACTAGCTTTGTTGTAACTGACAATTCTCCCAAAATGCAATTAAGCTTTATTTGACAAAATACGCAGAAATTTAGTCAAACAAAAATAAAGAACAGTTTTTGCAAATTGCATACTTAGTGCGGAAACTTACCTCCTTTTCAGCATCATGAAGACATATTTATCATCAGTCCATTTTAAAGCACTATTTTAAGGAAAATGGAGAATAAATTTTAATAACTAATATTAATACTTGAGTAGTTATTTTTTCAATTGAATTTCATGACATTTATCTTAAGCATATCATATTTATTATTTGTTATTTCGGCTAAAGCAAACTAGACAGAAAAATAATTTGGGGGCATCTACAAAGAGTCTATTGTGACTAATTCATTTGGTGGGAATATACTCCTCTCATAAAGTCCTGATAGTTAAAATTAAATAAATAGGTGTTGTTGAAATCAGAGGGATAATACACAGAGCCGCAATTAAACAAGTAGATTGAGTCATCTAACTGCAACAGCACATGAAGAAAAAGCAGAAAGTCAGGGTTTTGTGGGTGGCAAATGAAAATATCTCATCCTTAGTAGTTCTCCCTCCGCCAATAATATTCTGTGCTTGGTTGCTATTCTAAGTGGAACTGCATTAAAATTTCCTGAGTTGTTTCCTTGTTGTTGTGAACCCAATGAATAAAAAAGCACTTTATTGAAGGCAGCCGCAAGAAAGAAGTTTAAATGGATCTTATTTCTGTTATTCAAGTATACAGAACTATTTCAGGACTAAATGAAAATACTATGCAGCAAAGGGTTATTTAACCAGTGGGTGTATTTAGAATACTTGAATGCCCTATTACAGTTGTCACTTCTAGAAAATAGTTCCATGTGGATGGATTATTTCATGACAAATGATTGTGTTTATAGTCTTGCATATTGGGATAATCTGAGAATGTTCTTTCTCAATCTCTTTCTCTTTTTCTAGCGTTTCCATGGTGTTAGTACTCATTATGAGAGCATCTCACTTCTTTTCATTTAGGGAAATAAAAATTGATTATCTAACTGCTTGATTCAGTGAACCAAGTCCCATGGTAAAATCTGGGCATTACTAATATTTAAAGGAATGCAAATTTAAACAATAATGAGGTAATTTTAACAACTTTTAAATTAGCATCAACTTTAAAAATGATAATAGCTTAATGCTGGCAAGTTCCCAATAAAGCTGGTAGATTAAATGTGAATTCATATACTTCTAGGAAAACACTTTGGTGTTATATATCATAAACCATAGAAAAGTTAATATTCTTTGACTCTATGATTCTACTCTTGGTAATTTACTCCAAGGAAACTCTTCAGATGAAAAAAAACAAAACAAAAAACCTTTAAATATAAAGGAGCTAATTACAGCAATGATTATAATAAAAAAGTAGAATAAATTTAATATAAAAGCATGAGAATAATTAAATCAAGGAGTAATGTCATATTATAATGTCTTTAAGTAAAAATTATGAAAATGGTTCAACATGGAAAAGTGTGATGTCAGGTTAAATAGCAAAAAATCAAAATCAAAATTTTATGTACGCTATTACCGCAACTATAAATCTAAGTCCATATGGACATATCCTGGAATAAAGCTAAAATGCAGAAATAACTTGTTTTAGATATGTAAATTATACATTTTTTTTCTTTAAAAATGTCTGTTAACGTTTTAAATGTGTGTATTGCATTTTCGTGGCTAATTAGCTAATGGTTTATTGATGATTTACTGAAATATTCATGAAAAAATAATTCCTTCTTATATTTCGTAGCTTAAGCACCATCCACTGCATATTTAACATCATGGATTCAGAGCACTATAGAAAACATACGCAAGCATTGGGGTGTTTCAGTGACTTTACTGTCAAGCTACGTGTGATTCAGCGCATCACTTACGTTTGCTTATCTCATAAAACATGTTCTGTATATTTCACCTACTTGTATAACTACAATTCATTATATTTCTAAAACATGTCTGTGTTTGCTTACAACAAAATCACATACAAACATACATAATCATAGAGGCAGTTAAATTTTATAGTGAAAAAGTTGTAAAGCAATGCCACATTTTCTGATAAAGAAAATGATATA
>JAQIFY010002271.1:0-13471 GCA_028533085.1 Varecia variegata | reverse complement strand
AACAACCCAAATGCCCATCAATTCATGAATGGATTAGTAAAATGTGGTATTTTTATACCCTGGAGTATTACTCAGCTATAAGAAATAACAGTGATACGACACCTCTTTGGTTCTCCTGGATAGAGTTGGAACCCATCCTATTAAGCGAAGCATCCCAAGAATGGAAAAATAAGCACCACATGTACTCACCAGGTTTCCTTTTGTTAAGAGACAGATGAATTTCAGATCTAAGTATGTTTCCCTACACCCTTCCACCTGCGGGAAGCTTACTAGTATCAAAGCTGTGCTCTGATTTTAGACAACCAGATGACACGATTCTGCGTCCCTATTTCATCTGTAATTTCATTGCTTTTTGTCAGCAAGAAAATGGGAGCTCATTGCTACAACTGCGGGGCCCTGAGTTCTGCCACAGCCACACAGCTTGGGAGAAGACCCCAAGCTGTGGACGTGGCTGAGTGGTGGCTGGACTATGGCACATGGCCGCTGAGAGATAGTGACAATTGCAGTTTCAGCCATTAAATTTGTGGCGATCTATTGTACAACCATAGAAAACTAACACAGCAGAAGAGAAAATAATATCAATTCTTGGGTTGCAAGATTTGCCTATAGGTAACCTTAATGGCAAGATGAAACAATATTTAATTGTCACCAATTCATTTTTTAACTACTACATGCAAGATTCAGTGGTAATACAGCATATAGAAAATGTGATTCTGTATCAAAAAAGCCTGAAATCTCGTATAAAAAATAGGAAAGAGAAAAATTGTCATTAATATCAGACAGAGTATTCCCAACAAGGTGTGATGATGTTGTGAAGATTTTTGATGGAGTCTCATTGAAAGGAAGCCTGACTATGCTATAGTTTGCTGACAGTCCAATAGTGTCTTTTAGTAAAAAGGTAGATCTGTGACTATTTGCAGCAGACATAAAGAATTATTTGTAACTTTTAGACTTTTGTGGTGAGGAAAAAGTCAGGACTTTCTTTAGTGACAGCTGATAAAGAATAACAGGGTTTCCATCAGCAGGAATGCGGAGAGGACAGGCAGGCTGAGCTTCTGGATGCAGAGAAGAGCTCTCTGAAACGCGAAGTCCTGCTTTGCGGGCAGTCAAGCGAATAGCTCACCGCTCTGCCTTTCCTAGACAGGCCACTCCTGCAGCGGGCTCATGTATCTTCCTCACCTGGGAGCCAGATGCAAACTATTAATTAGTTCTTTTGAAGCACCATGAGGTTTTTTTGAGACCAGTTACAATAAAATACTGAAGACTAGAAGCATGTGAATTGTGTCTAAAGAATAAATCTTTCCCCCTTGCCTTCCCAAATGGCTTCCAGTCTCAATCTACCAATTCTTCATCCATTCACATCTTATTTAGAGCACCATTTCTGTCACTATACTGAGTGTGGGTTTTGTGGTTGAACTTGACCTTGTGTAAATGAAAAAAGGTGGATCCTGGTCTCAGTGCCTTATGCGGCAACAATGTAAAAGAATGCTTTGTGTGTATGTGTGTGTGCCCAAGCACGTATGTGAGCACACACATGCACAACTGGCTAAATGCACTTAAAATAAATGCCCATGCTGCAAATGACTTGTGGATCATATCAAATGCAGCCCAAACTGACTTGTTACTTCTCATAAAAGGGGAGTACTGACTTGAATTGATGTAACATCAAGGTAACATCCTTCTTTTTTCGTGATATTGGTGAGTTCTGTTTTCATGGGGGAAAAAAAAAGACTGAAACGTTCCTGCCCATTTCCAGTGCTGCCTTTAGTGAATAAGATAATGCTAAAAGTGTTCTCTAAATGAAAGTATTCTGAGAAGTCTAAATATTGTGGGACTAGGCAAGAGAATTTCAAATGCTTCTGAAAATCTGTCTAATAGTTGTCTTAATTTGTATATTGGGTGTTTAACAGAATAGAAAGAACCAAAAGCAATCGGGAGAATTTCAGGTGTTTTGAATAACTGTGATCCAGGGCGGGTGGCCCCAACTTCTCCTTGGGGGCCCTGGGAGTTCAAAGAAAGCAGTAAAATTTCCTTCCTCAGGAGTCAATTAAAACAGAGACACATTAATTCGACTCTATTCTGAAGATTACTTTTCCAGTTTTAAGCTAATTATCTAATTTTATTTACCCTTAACAATTAATTTAGGTAAGTCTACCCTTCTAGGTCTTAGTTTTGCAGTATCTAACATGAGATAGTTAGAAATAAGATCCGCAAGATTTGTTCTACCCCCAAATTCTCTCAGTATATCTCATGTGGAAAGTATGCTCATGTTAATGAACCATCTTTTCAATGTCCAACCAAATTATGAGCATTACAGTCTCAGTGCCAGTGCGGCTTCATTCTTTTTGTCCCCTCCCCCAAGGACCACAGCACATTCAACTTGGAGGTATTTATTTTTAATTCATATAAACAAATTAAACCAATTTTTTTTCCAATTCAGTGCAGATTCAGTGGTATTTACCAATCATCAAAAATCACCAAACAACTGCCCTCTGACTTCAGGAAAGATACAACTTTAGTTATCGTCTTTTTAAAAAAAATCACCTTAATCAGACAATCACTCCAGAATTTATTTTCCAGGTTTTTCAGGCCAAGGATATCCTGGTATTGAAAAGGAAACTTCCAGCTGTTCTCAACCCTTCATATCTCCTTAAATTAAAATTGGTTTTAAAATTGTTAACTTTTTCATTTGTTTTCACTATTTTCCCTTCAGTTTGTTACTCCAGGATCTATGTTTAACTATGTTATTTCTATGTATAGGCCTATTTATTTCAAGAACAGCTCACTGAAAGCTTGATTAAAGTCCATTGTTAAATTATATTTGACAAAAAGCAATAATTTAAAAAGAAAGAAAAGAAAGCATATTAATAAAATGAGATAAACAATGCTTTTAAAGGTCAATTCTCCAGAAAGCTCCAAGAGTAGCATTCATCATTTCTGTCAAACATACAAGAGTGCCTTTCCTATGTAAACTATACCTCTGCCAGCTAATATGTGAGAGCAACTGACAAAATTAGAATAGCATCCTGTGCATCCCTAATGAACAATGGGTCTGGGTAATGATCACCAAAAAACCAAGCACACACTAGACCTGAATCCCATTGAGCCTCTAGAACTAACAGCAATTTACAGAGCATATAAAGATATGTAAACATGTAAAAGAACAGCACAGCTATGCAGTTATCAACATGTAGACTGAGAACTCTGCAAAAGAGGTCTGGTTGCTTCGCAAAGTTAATTTCAATGAAAAAATAGAGCAGTCTAAAAGGGAGAAGGGAAAATCTATAAATTAAAAGACTATGTTTCTTTCAGATTTGTCCTACCAGGCTGCGGACCCTGAAGCAGCCCTTTGCTTACCCACCTGCAGACTCCTGTCCCTTAGTATCTACCACAGTCCCAGAAACATGGTGGGCACTCAAAGACTGGTTGTTATGTGCTGAATCTGTAGAGCTTTATCTACTTTGTCTAACGAAAGTGAAATTTCCCCCTATGGAATCTTATAACAACTTACTCATCTCATACTAACATATTTGGCTTTTCAAAATAAGTCCATTGAGTTAATGAACAGTAAACCATTCATGACAGGGAGTCTTCACATTATTGTACCTACACAGTGTCTCCCTTGCTGTCACACCTGCGAGAGTTAAGCAACACATTTAAGAATTAAATGAGGCTCAAATCCACAGGGGTCATAGTTGTAATCAGATACAAATGTGGAATATACTCAACTAACTTTCTACAAAGTCCTAGCCCAGCAGTGTTTTTGAAAGGCAAGACTTCAGCTAGAACAGGTGTCCGCAAAGTAGGCATGATGATGGAGATATGGGAGGATTGCCTTTCTCTTTCACATTCTTTCCCTGGGAGGGGGAAAAAAATCTTGTAAGAACTGCTTATCTTACATCCACAGGGTGTTATTTACACTTTACTTGTCACACTCATTATAGGCCATATGCTTGCATGGTTTTAAATATTCATCTCTATTGGTTTTAGCCTGAATGAGCACACAAGGTATTCTGGATCAAAGCAGGATTTCTGATTTACTACCTTACATTAAATATCGAGTGCATTGGTCTTGCTTGCCTTAGACCTCACTCCTGAGGTGACATAAGGAAAGCCAGGTCAAATGCCCCACATGAGTAGCTGGAGATCTCCACACAAGGGGTGGAGAACAATGGATGTTCTCTATGCTATTCACATGCGAGAGAAACAGTCGTTTCCCCCCGCCCCCGCCCAAGGAGAGGGAGCTGGGGAAAACCCATCTGCTCCATTGGGAGTGGACGGAGAGCAGCCTGGCTTCCACCCTAACATTTCCGCATGTAATATGCCCTCCAAGGCCAAATCACCAGCCCCACAGCTCCCATCTCTTGCTTCTAAGGCATTAAGATGTCTCTGAGTTCCCCGAGTTGCCTTTGCTCCTTGAAATATAAATACCTGGACAGGTAAGGCTCCAGGGTCACCACCACCTTGGGAGCTAGCCTAGGTGCCTGTTCCAGGATGCGCCCAGTAGGTTTTGGGGAGATGAAAGGAGTTTTATTTTCCTTCTGAATCAGAGCAATTAACTGCATCATTAGAGAAACAAGTGGCTACGGATCTAATCCTTAGGACATGTGAGGATGTGTCTTTGGGAGGTAAAAGCAAACATTCCTAACTTGATATCACATACATTTCCATGAGTCCTAAGGCTGGGGCTCTCTGCAGGCTCACTGAGAAGCCCATTAATGCATTATTTCCTCACAGTCCTATTTCAAGTGTATGTGGATGTTTATGTCTTACCCATGCAATTGAATGGAAAGCACCTTGAAAAGCCCAAACTTCATACTTTCTTGCAATGAATGAATTAGGAATAAATATTAAACACCTACTAAGATAAACACTTACTATGGATCAATCACGAGAATAGTTCAGGAGATAAAAAGGTGAAGAAGGTGTGGTCCTTCTCGAGGAGCTTACAGTTAGTTTTTTTTGTTGTTGTTGTTTTTTCAATTTTGTACATATGTGCCTCATGCATAATAGGTACTTAGAATAAATAAATCTATCAATAAATCCCAGGTTGAAGTCTAAGGAAGTCCCAAATTAGCACAATGGTATCTAATGGCATTTATTTAAGTTAGCTAATAGAAAATATTATTTTCTTTGTGGTTAATATATCACAAATATATGTTTGATACAGGCATACTTTAGAGATATTGCAGGTTTGGTTTTAGATCACTGAAATAAAGCAAGCTCACAATATTTTTCATTTCCCAGTGCATATAAAATTGTGTTTAAACTATAATGTAGTCTATTAAGTGTGTAATAGCAGTATGTCTACAAAAATGTAAACACCTTAACTAAAAATACTGTATTGCCAAAAAATGCTAATGATCATCTGAGCCTTCAGCGAATCATAATCTTTTTGCAGAGGGAGGGTCTCGCCTCCATACTGATGGCTGCTGACTGATCCGGGTAGCAGTGATTGAAGGTTGGGATGGCTGTGGAAATTTTTAAAAATACAACGACAATAAAGTTTGACACATCAATTGATTCTTGCATTCACCTGCAATTCCTCTGTAGAATGCAATGCTGTTTGGTAGCATTTTACCCATCATAAAACTTCCAATAATAGAGTCAATCCTCTCAAACCCTGTTACTACTGCTTTATCAATTAAGTTTAATATTCTAAATACTTCATTGTCATATCAACAAAGTTCACAGCCCCTGCACCAGGAGTAGCTTTCACCTCAAAAAAGCACTTTCTTTGCTCATCCATAAGAAACACATCCTCCTCGACACAAGTTTGATCACGAGATTGTGGCAACTCAGTCACATCTTCAGGTTTTGTGTCTAATTCTGGTTCTCTTGCTATTTCGACCACATCTGCACTTACTTTTTCCACTGAAGTCTGAAACCCCTCAAAGTTATCCATAAGGGTTGGAATCAATTTCTTCCAAACTCCTGTTAATGTTGATATTTTGACATCCTCCTGTGAATCATGAATACATACTGGCATCTAGAATGGCAATTCCTTTCCAGGAGATTTTCAGTTGACTTGCCCAGATCCACCAGAGGCATCACTATGCATAGGAGCTATGGCCTTACAAATGTATTTTTTAAATAATAAGAATTGATAGTAAATTACTCTTTGATCCATGGGACTGCAGAGTGACTGTTCTGTTAGCAGGCATGAAAATAATATTAAAGTCCTCGTACATCTCTATCAGCACTCTTGGGTGACCTGGTGCATTGTCAGTGAGCAGTGATATTTTGAAAGGAATCTTTTTTTTTTCTTTTTTCCTAAGCTGTGAGTCTCAACAGTGGTCTTCAAATATCTAGTAAACTGTGCTGTAAACAGACGTGCTGCCATCCAGGCTTCATTCTTCCATTTATAGACCACAGGCAGAGTCGATTTAGCACAATTCTTAAGGGCCCTAGTATTTTCAAAATGGTAAATGAGCATTGACTTCAACTTACAGTCACCAGCTGCAGTAACCCCTTGACAAGAGAGTCAGCCTGTCCTTTGAAGCTTTGAAGCCAGGAATTGCCTTCTCCTCTCCAGCTATGAAAGTCCTAGATGGCATCTTCTTCCGAAATAATGCTGTTCCATCTACACTGAAAATCTGTTGTTTAGTGCAGCCACCCTCACCAATGGTCTCAGCTAGATCTTCTGTGTAACTTGCTGCAGCTTCTCCATCAGCACTTGCTGATTCACCTCCCACTTTTATGAAGATGGCTTCTTTCCCTAAACCTCATGAACCAACCTCTCCTAGCTTCCAACTTTTCTCTATAGCATCCTCACCTCTCTCAACCTTGGCAGAATTGAAGAGAATTAGGGCCTTGCTTTGACTTAGGGAATGTTGTGGCCGGTTTGATTTTTCCATCTAGGACACTAAAACTTTCTCCATATCTGCAGTAAGGCAGTTTCATTTTCTTATCATTCATGTGTTGTGACACTTTTAATTTTCTTCAATAATTTTTCCTTTGCATTCACAACTGTTTGGTATAAGAGGCCTGACTGTTGGTCTACCTTGGGTTTTGGCATGCCTTCCTCACTAAGCTTATTCATGTCTAGGTTTTGATTTAAAGTGAGAGACATGTGATTTCCTTTCACATGAACACTTAGAGGACATTGGAGGGTTATTTACTGGCCTAATTTTAATATCATTGTGTCACAGGGCAGGGAGGCCTAAGGAGTTGGAGAGAGATATGGGAATTATTGGTTGGTGGAGCAGTCAGAACAAGCACAGCATTGATAAAGTTCACCATCACAAATGAGCATGGTTGATGGCATCCCAAAACAAATACAATAGTACTATCAAAGAGCAATGATCACAGATCAGATGTAATAATAATGAAAAGGTTTGAAATATTATGAGAATTCCCAAAATGTGACATAGAGACACAAAGTGAGCACATGCTGTTAGAAAAACGGTACCTACAGACTTGCTCAAAGCAGGGTTTCTACAAACCTTCAATTTGTAAATAATGCAAAGAGCAATAAAATAAAGTATGCTGGTTTAAATATCATTGGTATTTGGACCATTAAAATACCATTGTTACATTATGGCCTGGCATCATGCCATATATTATATTAATAAATTAAGACATGATTGAATTAAGATCAAATATTCACATAATATCAATAAAGTTAACTAAATGCAGTTAATTAAATTAAACACTATTATATCTGGTAAAATAAGACTGTTAAAGCAAAGACAGTTCAAATTAACTGCATTGATAAAGATACAAGGTGCATGCAGATAAAATGAAAAAGAGGTTGAGAGTATCAACCGCAAAGGAATACTTGAAGGAAAAGCCTTATTTTAGCCATAGAAATGTTAAGCTTACACAGATAAAAGCATAACACAACGTAATACTGAAATTCTAAAAGTAAGCTTGTATGAAATATAAAGAAAAGTCGGTAAAAGTCAATAATCATTGTACACTTTGACTTTAGTCTGATCTTGATAAATCAGTTAAAAAGTAAAAAGCATAAAGTTAGAAATGAATATAATTAAGACAATTGATTTAATGTATACATAATGCACCCCATTCTCTATAAATCAAGAATATGCTTTAGATTCCAAGGTAAGGCACATTAGAAATGTGATTTAGAGTGCAGAGGCAAGACCTTAGGTGGCCGGGTCATGAGTGCAGAGTCGGATCCAAGATCCCAGAGGACAGAGGCGGGATCCTGGAGGGCAGAGTCGGGAGCCAAATGGACCACTCCAGGCACTGGACCTAAGCCCTGATCAAGGGGTGGACGTGTGCCTTGACGGTTTTCAGAATTCTGCGGGTCAGCAACTGCTGCATGTTTCCAAAATCCCCTTTTATTGAACAGGAGGGTCTGCCATGGTTATTCTACCCCAGCCCACCGTTCTACAGTAGGTGCAGAGAGGAGAGGATACCTTCTCTCTTTGATGAGGTCTGTATTGGTCCGGCAAAGCTGTCGTAACGAAGCACCACGCTCTGGGCGGCTTAGACAGCAGAAATCGGTTGACTCACGGTTCTGGAGGCTGCCAGTCCCACACTGAGGTGTCAGGAGGTCTGCGTTCTCCTGCGGCCCCTCCTCGGTGTGCTTCTCCCCCTGTCCTCACACGGCTTTCTGCTGTCCGGGTGCTCCCGCTGTCTTTTGCAGCGTCCACATCTCCTCTTGCCACAAGGACACCAGTTAGATTGGCTTAGGGCGCACTCTAAGGACCTCATTTGGATTCAACCACCTCTTGAAAGGCCCTGTCTCCAAACACAGATGTATTCTGAGGCACTACAGGTTTGGGTTTTGAGATACAAATTTTGGTGGGACACAGCGGAGCCCACAACAACGTCCTTCCGAAACAGAGGGGCTGTCCTCAGGAATCAAATGTGAGAAGCCTATCTGTACCTGGATCTGAGCTAGATGATTAAACCTTGACCTTGAGCAAGAACGGGATGACACTCTGGGGAGGCTGGGGAGGAGTGAGCGTATTTTCTTGTGGAAAGACGCTGTGAATTGCAGTGGCCAGAGAGCATATAGTGGATACAGTGACCACATCAAATCACAAATATAAATTAATCAATAATCATAGTAATTTTTAATGCAACTACAGATAAAATACAATAATAAAAGAAATCATTTCCTAAACCTTACCTAGGTTTTAGTTTGCTATTTATATTTGTTCATTTTAAAAATCCACTGCATCATTAGTATTCATGTTAAAAATAATCTGCTTGGTGTTATTTTATTTTGTTGGTTTATACTTTGTGATCCTTTAAAAATTCTGTTCTTAAAATTAATCAGTTGTTTAATTGCTTTCAAGCACACTAATATCCATGACACTTCGATTGTTCTCACTTTACTACTCCAGCCTCAAAATGTAGTTTCGTAAACTCAGGTGAGGACTCTGACATAGAAACCAACAATGGCGATAATATAAAGGTCTGCTATTTGGTATTTGGTTCATAAACTACTTTCCAATGAATGCTGTGTGATCTATTCAATCTATGCTCGTGATCATATTTACCTACTTTGCCCACTTTTTTTTGTAGGTCTGAAGATCTTTACTCACTGGGAGGTTGAGCTTGCTCAGGTTGACTGGGGGCAACTCCTACTGAGGGATGTAAGTCCATTAGAAAGTGCTGGTGACCAAACAGCAAAGCAGGAAATGATTCAGTGACACAATTTTGTTTTGATTTTGTTTCTTTGTTTGTTTTCTGGTTTTCATTTCAATTTTGTTTCCTGAAAATAAAATCTCGGGTAGTTTTTCTTAAAAGAAGACTTTGCCTTAATGATCCAGAGTTATACTGGTGGATTTGTCAGAGAGCTCCAGACAGATTGTCCGACTTCTCAATAACTCACTTGTTTTACCTATGAAAGGAAAGAACTAGACCAGATGAGACTTCTCTCCTTTTCCAACCCAAAATACTGGGGTTTCTAAATGCCCATAATCACGGAGCATGTGAGCTATGTTTAGATTTGTGGACAAGGTTTATAAATAGACAGGCAAAACAAGATCATTAAATTTAAGTTTACATAAACACTATCATGGATGATCACTTTTTTTTTCTTTCAAAGTTATTTTTAACTTATGTGGACAGTATTTCCTCTGTATTAATAACCACATGTTTCTTAGTTTTCTGTTCTTAAGTATAAGGCTTCAATGTTGTTGAGGGAATGTGGATGACACATTTAAGAACATCTATAATATGACATGATTGAGCAATTGGCAGTTTAAAACAATAGATATGTTTTAAACACTCACAGCCAAAATAAATCTATCTAAATACACTTCTGGCTTGCCTAGCTTAGCAAAATAATTTTTTATCTATTGATTTATGTGAAAAGAACAATGTTTGTAATGCATAATTAGTCTCTTACTAACTATAATGTTTTTGTCTTTAAAACAGAGCATAGAAACAAGCAGGCCAATTATTGTTCACATAAAGCATATCAATGTCTTCAGGTGAATTTGCATATATCTGTATGTATTCCACCAGCTAAAAAAATGCATATTTTCACAATGTACTTTTTACATGTTTATTATGTCTTCCAGAAGGTGGCAGTCTATAATGTTAAAAGGGTACATTATTCTGGAAGCTTTTAAACTACTTCATGCAGAGCTAAAATGAGCAGGAGAAAAAAATTGCCTTTTATAGCTGCCTATTTATTCTTTGGAGCAAAAACGAGTTATATGCTTATTGTCGTTCTGCAAGTAATGACAAAATCGCTACTGTACAAATAGTGATTATGCCATTTTTATAGGCATCCAGACTATAAGAGGGGCTTGAATAAAGTGAGATTTAAATGCACAATATTTGAAATAGTAAATTTAATCTGAGAGTGTGGAAATAAGCAATCACACAAAAATCATTTTTGGAAAATGGTCAGCTCTTAATATTTGATTATTTTCTAGTGTAGTAAAAATGAAAAACATGTTAACTTTATTTGCATTTAGCTTGTTATTATTCTTCAAGGATAATTATCTTGTCATGTACCTATGGCTGTTAAGACCCTCAATGTCAATTTCCTTTACAAGGCAAAGGTGACTATTGTCACCTCAAAACTGACACCACTAATGTTTCCCCTTAACCCTACTATTAGTTGTCCTGTAATGCATTAAAGTTCATTTCAGCTGGGAAACAGAATTAATGATTAAGTTGCTTTCCTACCATACTTTGTCTCCAGTTGTATAGTTTCTTCCTTCCCCCTGTCCAAACTTATTCTCAGCTGTATGTCCTGTTTCTCATGCCAATCCTCACCCGGTTGCCTTTCCTGCATGTGCCATCATTCAGTATTCAAAGGAGGAACAAACAATAGGATGGTCTGACAAATATTTGTTGAATGAATTAATATAAATGTTTGTTGAATAAATAACATCTCAGATTGGCCAAATATTTCTCATAGAAATGACTATAGCAAATATTTATTGAACTTGAAATCTAGTTACACAGATGAGGAAGAAAAAGTTCCATTTATGGAACAATCAGATAAAAAAATATTAGAGACTTGTTCCTCCAATTCTTATTCGCCCCTTGTTTGAACTCCAGCACATTAACTGCCTATTTTTATAGTACTGATCACATCACAATGTGTCAAGAGGAGTACTGGGTCAAATATTTCTATTATATTAAAAAAGGTACAGGGACCAAGCTCTCCAAGGAAGCTTGGGAGTAAACCTGTCCATCTAATGCTGTACTGCATACAGCTGGCCAAGCTGTTATGTAGCCAGAAAAATGCAAACAAACAGCAACAAAAACAACTGAAGCAACAAAAACCTAATCTTAACTCTTTGCTTTCACATATAACTGCTCCAAATTTGAAGGTTTGAATTAAGTCTCAGTTGAAAAGTAAAATATTATTCTTTTGTGAACAAGTGAAGGAATTTCTACTTTACCTTGAACTCTGTCTTCTAGATACTCAAACTTATTCAAAAATCTGGGCACCTATTTTACATCAGGAAGCATTTTTTTACATTTAGAGATAATGCAGAGAAAAAGAACAAAGTCCTGGACTTATATAGTATGTCCATTTTTATCTACTTTTTGATCAGTAGACTAAAAAGATATACCAACCCAAACATTGGTAACACAACTCTGGGAGAAAACTGCTTTTAGGTTTTTAGCTAAAAAAAAAAAAAAGAAAAGAAAAAGAAAAAAGAAATAATGAAAAGAAAAAAAAAACTAGAGGTGATGCTTTGATTAGAAGTCACATGCTATTAGTTTTTTACAAACACACACATAAAATCATTTTAAGGATTCCATGCATAAATAATACTTCTAATTGTGGAATCACAGAATTTTAATGGCTAATGGTGTCTAAGACTCCGAGTGTAGCACATTCTACTCAAAATAATGCCCTACATAAAAATAAGGAAACAGTCAAGATAAATGCTGCTCAAAAATACTTTATTAATCAATCAGATATATTATATAAAGAATATAACTTTTTTATAACACTTGTAGTAAATATTTTGTTAGTATTTGGCTTGTGTGCTGGATAGTATTAAGAAGTCCTCATCCTTAATATGTAGCTTAGTGTCATTCTACGAGACATTATTTGCCTTTTCAAAGCAAAAGAATTTGGTCAGAAAGACCTGGGCTTAAATCTTGGTAATCTTATCAATCTTCCTTTATTTTTTAAAAAAATAATAGACTCTATTCTGTAGAGCAGAAATCACAGTGATCCAATATACAGCCTCTTCACCAGAGATTGCCCTATTGTTAACCTCTTCTATTAGTGTTGTACTTGTTACAATTGATAAAGCAATATTGATACATAGTTATCAACTAAGTCCTTAATTTACCTTAAGATTAGTGGTTTCCCTTTGTGTTGTACAGGTCAATGGGTTAACAAATGCATTATGTCATGTATCCACTATTAGAGTATGATAAGAATCCTTTCATTGTTCTAAAAATCCCCTGGGTCCCACCTCTTTACCCACCCCCCATTTCCTAAGTTCCTGCCAACCACAGAACTTAATATTGCCTTTACAGTTTTGCCTTTTCCAAAATATTGCACAACTGGAATCATACAGTATGCAGTTTTTTCAGATTGGCTCGGTTCACTTATAAATATGCATTTAAGGTTACCCCATGATTTTCAGTGTTTTGAGAGCTCATTTTTTAATCACTAAATAATATTTGATTGCATAGAAATACCAGTTTGTTTATCTATTTGCCTACTGAAGGACATACTGAAGGTTGCTGATGGTTTTTGGCAATTGTGAATAAAGCTGCTATAACCCTGCATGTTTAGGTGTTGATGTGGACGTAAGTTTTCAGCATATCTGGGTAAACATCAAGGAGTGTGATTGCTGGATTTTCTGTTAAGAGTATGTTTAGTTTTTTCAGAAACTGTCACACTGTTTTCCAAACTCTCTGTACCGTTTTGTACTCCCAACAGCCATGTGAAAGAGTTAATGTTGGTCCAGATCCTTGCCAGCATTTGGTGTTGTCATGTTTTAGATTTTTTTTTTTCAGGTTTTGAATCTTTATTTATTTATTTATTTATTTATTTATT
>JAQIFY010002270.1:0-13472 GCA_028533085.1 Varecia variegata | reverse complement strand
CATTCTATGGGTCTTGACAAATGCATAACGACATGTATCCACCATTATAGTATCTTACAGAACACTTGTGTTGTCCCCAAAATCCCCTGTGCTCCACTTCGTCATCCCTCCCTCTCCCAAGCCCTTGGCAACCACTGATCTTTTTATTGTCTCCATAGTTTTGCCTTTTCCAGAATGTCATATATTAACGGTTAGGATCGCACAGTATGCAGCTTTTTCCGACTGGTTTCTTTCACTTAGTAGGATGCACTGACGGTTCCTACAGGTGCTTTTGTGGCTTGCGAGCATATTTCTTTTGATCACTGAACAATATCCCATTGTATGTTATACTAAAATTTACCCATTCACCTATTGAAGGAAATCTTGGTGGCTTCCAATTTGGGGTAATTATGAATAAACCTGTTGTAAATGTCTGCATGCAGGATTTTGTGTGAATGTAAGTTTTCAACTCGTTTTGGCACAATCTTCCCTTTTTTCTTTTAACAGTTCCATCAGCATGCTGGCCTATGCTGAACTCACAGGCAGTTAAAATCCCCCAGGGTTCTATTTCTCAGATGCCACTTTTGAATCAAAGTATGTCCTATTCAATTTGTTCTCCTTTGACACGGCCCATCATTCAAACCTACGGACTTTAATGGTGGCATCAATCACATCTGTTCTCTTGTCCAGCTTCACATTGGATATGAGTCCTCATCAAGACTACTGATCAAAGATATTGATCATCCTGGAGTCCTGTCATTCTCCATTAGCGGAGTGACCTAGAATTATTAACCAGCACTTCGTGAGTACAGCAGAGAATCCAGACTGCCACTATATGCTTGTCCCTATCTTTCCATTTTATTCACAAAGACAGAATAAGAGCTTTTCCCAAATGCTTTGCTGAGACCTACTGCATTCCTAAGGTCTAAGAGTGTCTGCAAATGCTGATGTGCTTGACTGCTGCTGAAAATTACTTTGAGGTGTGTAATAGTTCTCTGCAGAAGAACTAAACACCACTAGACTCTGCCAAAAATATCATGGGACACAGCTGGAGCCAAAGCCCTAGGGTAACCTTGCTGATCTGCTCATGCACAGAATTCACAGAAATGTGGTAACCATGGAGGAATTTAGAGGCAAAAATGGCCACACGCAGGTGATTTCATTATCATGGAGGTGTTGCAATCAACACGCAGGATTCCCAGGAGATTACAAGAGCACAGTGATCACGTACAGATGCTGCGGTGGGGGTCTATGGATAGACATCATCATCCTCACCCACGGAACACCATGATTTTTGAGGTCCAGGACAAAGTGAAAATGCAGAGACATCGTCTGGGCTGGAGAAGACAACACTCCCCTTCCCACCCTTCTGTTGCCCCAACACAGACACATAGGAGATCCCCAAGATACTGCAACCTCCACGCCAAGGCACAGTCAGGACCTGGATCCGGGGTAGGTAGATCTCGTCTGTTCAGCCAGCCCTACCCTCACTCTATCTTCAAGGTGAGGTCCCCATCACAGTGACCAACAGAGGCTTTTCATCTCCTTAAAATAGTTTACAGTTCAGTGAAAAAGGCCACTGACCCTTGTCTTTATCCAAATCCGCCTGGGAACCTATGACAGCATCAATGGATCTGCCTGGTCACCCACTGAATGCGCCACTTCACTGCTAGCCAAGGTGAGGACGAACACCACCTGCCTCGCAGCTGCAGGGCACTCAGCTCCTCCTGCTCAGGCCCCTTCTAGGGGAAGATGGCCAAAATGGGACACAAACCTTCCCCACTGATGCAATCGGCCACCACCCTGGGCAGTCACACAGGGTGGAGTTGGGGAGGGTGAGGCTGGGAAGGGCGGGCACCAAGCGGCAGAGAGTGGGCGGCCAAGAACCCATCCGGGGGAGGTGGGCCAGTGGGATGCAGGACTGCACATGGGCTGAGGCTCCAGACCCCTGTGCAAGCTCCAACGCCCCACCACACTTCACTTACAAAACACAGATTCAGAGAAGAAAGTACTAAGAATCGCAAGACAACAACCACAGTGGAGCATTAGTTCCCAAGTGCAGGGCATCCTGAAGCTCAGGCCCCATGTGGCTGTACAGGTCACTTGTCTGTTCAGCCAGCCCTACCCTCACTCTATCTTCAAGGTGAGGGCCCCATCACAGTGACCAATAGAGGCTTTTCATCTCCTTAAAATAGTTTTCAGTTCAGTGAAAAAGGCCACTGACCCTTGTCTTTATCCAAATCCACCTGGGAACCTATGACAGCATCAATGGATCTCAGAGCCAAGAGGATTCAGAAGCACCATATGAACCAATCCCTCAGTCTTTAGCTATCAGAAACATCTTTCTGTAAATTGATGGGCTTTTTATAACCAATGAAAAGAAAAAAAAAACTACTGTACCTTTTTAAATTAAAAATATCATTTATTTACTACAAGAGTTACATGTTCTTTTGGCTGACATAGAATATAATATTTATCTGATAAAGGATATTTCAGATTTTGGAAACTAAGATAAGCAAACATATATTATTATTATAATATAAATATACATATCATGATAGGTAAATATTACATAAGATAATTCTATGCTATATATAAACATGTAAAATTTTATGTGTATAATAATACCCCATTTGTCTTATGAAGACATACAGTGTGATTTGGCTGCTGTTGGAAAGGCACAGTTCTGTAAATCACTATGTGTAGTTTCTTTTAGCAAGTTAGGGCCTATTTCTACATCTTAATGTGATGATTGCTTTAAAAAAATACCACATTAGCCGGGTGATTCATGTTTAGCTTGTGATTACCACAGCCTATATTGGCTAAATCTATTTGTTTTTTCTACTGTTTTTTTATTTCTTCTATACTTTTTTCTATTCCATTCCCAGATTCAGTAACATTATTTTGAATTTTAATCTGGTTTTCAAGCAACCAAGTGTTGGGATAGCTCACGGGACTAGTCTGGATCCGGTTTTCTGGGTGGGCTAAGAAGTAAGCCTCACACCACATGCTCAGGGACAAAGAGAGTGAAAGGCAGGCAGGTGAGGATCCCCAGAAAGTCTCAAACCCTGTAAGGGCCTGGGTAACCCCCAGATTATTTCCATTTCATAATGCACCATGATTTTAAGAAGAAAATTTTCCTATCCAATTACGGGCTTTGGCCAATATCAAAACCAGTCTGCACCGGCTTCTCATGAGCTGCCTGCGAGTGGGGCACACACTCCACAACGATGCTCAACAAGGAAAACCACAGGCTGGGGATGAAATTGCTCTCAGGGAACCCGCCATCTTCCCTTTCCGTGCTCGGATTGTTCAGACCCCTGCCAAGGCCATGGCTCTTTCTTGTCCCACCTTTTTTAAATCGAAACCTTTCTTTATAATGACATCCTAAACAGTCAGCAACGTACTCACAGCTCACCACTCTGCAACTCATAAGTCATTTCAGGTGGTTTTGATTCTTTGCAGGGTAAAGAATGATTTCAACTTTTTTTTAAAGCAACACTTAATGTGAACTTGATTGAAATTGAATTTATTCTCAACACTAGAAGTCAATTCTTGAGAATTTAAATATTGCTATCAGAATGACATTTCCATATATTAGAAAATTCCATATATTAGAGAGAGAAAGAGAGAAAAGGAAGGGAAGTAAAAGAAAACACCCTGCTCGTTATTAAATAGTGTGTCTTAGAGTTGAAAACAACTCTTGTTCCATTGCAACAGCGGAAAAGTTTCATCTGTCCTAGAGGTTTTGCTCCTGTGAATCTCCTACTTGTGAACAAAACTCATGGCTTCTACAAATACTGAGGTAACATATGAGTAACTGGCAATCCATTCTGTCTGCTTTCCAGCTGCGTCTACCTCTGGATTAAAGAACTTCTAGAACATCAAGCCAATTATCTTCTGTAATACCCTGCCCCTAGTATACCTCCAACTCACCTTAGATATTAAATACTGATAAACTAAGTAGTCTTGTTTATTGATATTTACACCTTTCAATCAGATGCACAATCTAGAAGAGTGGCATCGTAATATGAACACTAACAATGCAACTTCTATTTCTTTTTTAAAGGAAGAAACGTTTATCTTCTTTATGTCATTTTGATGTTTATAAAATATAATTTTTATTTATAGATCTTTGGATTCCTTGTCCCTTTATTGGTTTTCAAGCACTTCATACACTTGTGGAGCTCTGCTGTGGCTGCTCCAAGCAGACACCTGTGTCTGCTCAGGCTCAGCAATGGAGGAAGTCACAGCCAAGTGACCAGGCTGGCCAGAGAGTGGGGACAGGCACTGTGCTATCTGGGCAATTTACCTGATGAAAAAAAAAGATGAAGGTACTAGAGCAACCATTGGTGGAACTGCACTCAGTGGCTAACTACAAAAAATGTTTTCCGACTAGTTGTATATCCATTTGACAAGGAAAATTTTCCATTACCCCATGCTGAGTTTTGCAAGGCTAAACTGAATGGCTCAATAAGATAAATTTCTTATAAAGCAAAGAAAGGAACAGTTTACAAAAAAAAAAAAAAAAAAAAAAAAACTTGTTTGGTAGGGGATGAAAAGGATGAAAGTTAGTTCTTCCCAAGTGTAAAAAACCAAATCCTCATTTCTGGGTAAAGCACAACTCACTTAGTACTATGAAATGAATGGTGCCAACAGCTAAAATATACATCCTTTTTGTCATAAAAGAAAGGTCTACAGATAAAAGCACTGGAACCCTTCATAATTCTGATGTGGGAATTAATCTGCATTATTTGTTTTATAACTCTTTTAAAATAAGATCCAAAAATGAGGCTTGGTGTGCTGTTACTGAAATACATATAACTGAAGACAGCCTAGACAGACTCCTTAATGTCTGCTGGCTGTATATGATCTCACAGCTCTAATTACAAAAGGAAAGGGGGTCTCATAAGGCATAATGATTTACTAAACATTATTCAAGGTCCAGATCATCACATTTTACTGGAAAACAGTGATCTTCTCAAGAGTGATCTTCTCAACACTGACAGCCATCTATTAATAACTTAATATCACAAAACTCTGAATTTCAACTGAAACTGGCCTTAATTTTTCCTGGCCTTTTATACAGATTCTGCAAAATTAATTACTGAAGATGTAGTGTGAAATTAAATTATATATCATTAAGAAAGAAAGTTATCAAATAAATGATGATACTCCCAACTGTAATATGCATCCCATTTTCAGAGCTGTTTAAAACACACACGTGTGTTGGGAAGGGGGATATATTTCTTAAAAATCAACAACATACAGAGTTTTAAATAATTTGCAAAGAAGAAGCACATCATAAAATGGAGTGATATAAAGTAATGTCAGTTAATTACAAATCAGAGATTAAACAACACTCAAAAGTCTTTTTTTCTAGAGAAGTACTTCCTTAGTTGTAATGACCAAAAAAGCGAATCAGAAGCATGATAAGAGAGGGAAAAAACACAGGAGAAGGGAATGGAGCTTCTTTCTATTTAGGCAGATGAGGAATTTTGGAAGACATCAATCAGCAGGGAAATGTTGGGTGTTAGCAATCAGCAAGAGCCCGTGCAGTGGAGGAGGGAAACAGTTCTGCTCCAGGAGAAATAGGTCGTGATAACCCAGTGAATTCAGGGAATGTGCCCAGCTCAGCAAGTCGTGGTGGAGAAGCAGAGAGAACAGTGTGGAGGAGCCGCGGGGAGCTCACGTTCTGTTTGCTTTCTTGAGCCCACGGAATGGGAGAAGCCACAGGCATGGCTGGAGTGGAACCAAGGCCATCTGAGGTCAAGGCCAAGTGGAATCAGGCATGGTCTACTCTGCTTGCTCGCATTGGAAGTATGGGAAAAGCCACAGGTAAGTCAAGTCAGGAGCATCCCAGGAAAGTGCAATGGGCTCCTTAGCTCCACCTACTGTATACACTGAATACCTGCCCAGTTGTACTGTCCACACCTTCCACCTGACCTATCCTGCCCACACCTATTCCCTTGGCAGATAAGGGGACTGCCAAGCAGGACAGGTCAGTCAACCCCTGCAGCCCACTCCAGCTGGGTCACCAGTCAAATGTGACCAGATTCAGTCACAGAATGGAGCTACCAGAAGAAGAAAGAGTATCAGACCAGTCGTGCATTGCAATGTAGTGCAGGACAGTTACAGGGAAGAAAGGAAGAAACGGGTAGCAAGAGGTATGGAGAAGAAAGAATAAATAAACACATGAAAGTCAGTAAGCTGTGGTCATAGGCAGCCCAGTTAGTTTCTTTGGATTTTTTTTGCAAACGGCAAGGAGATGTTCCAAGTATCTTCCCACTGGGAACGTCAGGCCCTAATCACAGAGAGATGTGCAGAGAGGCCCCAGCATGGCCAGTGAGAAACACCCTCACTTCCTCCACCTCAGTACTTCCATCTTTAAGTTGAGGCATGACTAGATAAGCCCTTCTCCAAACTGCCTTGTCATCAGCAGAATTACTTGGATCACTTCTAAAAACGACAAATTTCTGGGCCTGACTCCAGACCTGGCAGATCACAATTCTAAGGGCAGGTGCAGGAATCTGCATGTTAATAGTTAGGTTTACAGACCACTGGACTGCAAGGATCTCTCAGGGCATTTCCGTTTCAACATTCTCTGAGTCCATAAACCCCAGTTCCAGAGCATGCCATGTAACTGATCCAAGTATCAAACTGAGCTTCAGGGCCTCTTCCTGCATGCATAAATAAATGCATGTGCTGGCGTCTTAGTCCATCTGGGCTGCTACACCAAAATCCCAAAGACAGAATGGCTTATAAACAACAGAAATCTATTTCTCACAGTCCTAGAGGCTGGAAGTGTCACATCAAGGCCCCGGGAGATTTGATGTGTGGTGAGGACCTGCTTTCTGGTTCACAGGTAGCACCTTCTTGCTCTGTCCTCACATGGTGGAAGGGGCATGGGGTCTCTCTAGGGCCTCTTTTAGAAGGGCACTAATCTCATTCATGAGGGCTCCACCCTCATGACCGGATCCCCTCCCAGAGGCCCCACCTCCTAATACTATCATATTGGTGATTAGGCTTCAACATATAGATGGGGTGAAGGATACATAAATTCAGCTCATTGCAACTAGGTTCTCAGCACAGCGATAGGTGCCAAAGAGGCTTCTAAGAAGAACAGTTCTTGGGGGGGAAGACACATACTAATAAATTCAAGAAACCTTAGGCATGCCCAAGAAAGAAAGAAGCTGATATGTAATGAGTACCCACCTTGTGCTGGGTATTTTTACATCTCTATCTCATTTAATGTTCCTAAACAACACGATCAATGTAGCTATATGGAAATTACACATCCATAACTAGATTAGGTTGGAACAATGTGTCTAAAATCATGCAGCCTATAATGGAAAGAGTCAGACTGTAAACTTTAGTGTTCTTGACTCCAAGTCCACTGCTCTATTTACACACCATTTGTAAAGCAATCGATCTTAAAGTGACAGAATGCTCTAGAGAGCAGAGTTGAAAAAGCAATTGTCATGTCAACACCTACCTTTTAAATTCCCATCCAGTTGTGGTCAACCACTCATCAGTTCATGTGCACAGGCTGTTCAAGAGCCCATTCTAATGCACCTGACCCTGTCCAGGGTCCCAGAAAGGAATTCAGCCACTCTGCAGTTCCCAGATTGATAGCGTTGCCATAGCTGCAGAAGAGCCTCCTGTTTCTCCAATTACTCCCCCTCCAAAAAACCAAGAATGCAAAGAACTAGACAGTGGCTGCGGTGCATCCACGTGGCACCCACTCTCACCTTGGTTGTGCTCAGTGGTTCTGCCTGGTTCTCCAGCCCATCCCGACTCTAACTCCTCATGTTCCCCTCCTTGCCAGAAGCCCTACCAGGGGTCTGCTCGCCCAGCCCCAGCTAACCCCTTTCCAGGTGAATCTTATCATATCTTGATCATATCTTAATAACTCACTGTTCAAGATCACAGCCACATGGAGACAGACTATTCCTTGCCAAGTTCCCACCTGGACTCAACAGTAAGATTTCACACTGCCCAGACTCTCCGCTCCCGGTCTGAAACCATGGTATTCACTTCTAGAACTAGGACTGAGGCTTTTACATCTCTTGGGCCAAGTCTAATAACAAAATACCACAGACTGGGGGACTTAAACAACAAAAATTTATTTTCTCACAGTTCTGGACACTGGTGTCCAAGATCACGGTGTCTGCAGGTTTGATTTTTCCGAGGCCCCTCTCCTCGGCTTGCAGATGGCACCTTCTCACTGTGTCCTCACATGGTCTCTCCTCTGTGCACGTGCATCCCTGGTGTCTCGTTCTCTTCTCATCAGGACATCAGTCATATTGGATCAGAGCCTACCCATACGACCTCATTTAACCTTAATTACCTCTTTAAAGGTCCTATCTGCAAATACAGTCACATTCTGAGGTCTACTGAGGGTTGGGACTTCAATATTTGAATTTGCGGGGAACACAATTCGGCCCATGACACCAAATGTCTGGACCACTCAACTGCCACCTCCAAGGTCACTCCCATGTCAAGGTTAACCAGCCCTGTGATGTGCCCTGTCAGCCTCACAATGGTGAGGACACATCCTGTCTCCTCCCAAACTCCCTGCTAGAAAGGCAAACATTCTCTCAGGCTGCTACACTCAGTAAACAAAACTGAAACAAGGCTGCACTATCTGAATGAGCTATAAGAAACTGTAGATTAGAACGAGCAGGCTACTTAAGATCAGAGAAGCCACAGTATCCTGGTTTATACCATGTCCTGGCCTACTTAGGTTTGGACAATAAATTATATGTTCATCCTACTTAAAAATCTAAATGAACACATGACACAGAGAAGCAACTGCCTAATTTGTTTCAAAAGCCCACAACATAAAATATACTGAGCAGTGAATTAGTAATCTTGTCATCCTATGGAGGCCTCTTACCTGAAGGCCAAGGTCAAGTCCTTTATCAGTAATGGTGAAGCTGCACTGCTCAGCAGAGCTACCTGGGTCAGGCCACTCATGCACATCCCTCTGCTGAGAACACAGTACCCTTGGGATGTACAAGCAGCCTCCTTACACAGCCTCCCTTTAATATCTGGGACCACATATGCAGTAGTTGTTCCTGGAAAACATCACCCACTTTTATTTCTTATTCAATGCTAAAATGTTGGAGAAACCATATAAAACCCAAAACTGGATATGGACTCTTGTCATCACAGTTTCCACGGACATATTCAGGGGGCAAAACAGTGATGACACCCTTGGGCATCTGTCCCTACGGAAGGCAACCCTGGGATAAAGAATTCAAAGCTGGGGATGATAATCCCACTGGGTGCAGTTGTCCTGACCAACACAGGGTGGGAGATGTTTTCAAAACTTGAGTTTAAAAAAAAAAAAGGGGGCCTGCAGTGTATCCAGTGAATGTCCTTCTAGCTGCTGGCATGGAAAGGAGGAACCGTGGCCCGTCAATTCCAGTGCTTGGGGAGCTATGACTCCCTGCTATTCTGTGGCCAATCCTGAGACAGCACAAAAGGTGACAAATATCCGGGCACCAATACTAAATATCAGGAACGTCCACTCTGGGCCTCATGCCAAGGGCCACGTTCCAGTTAAACTTTGATTGGCAGGGCCACCTCAAGGCCAGAGACTGTGTTGTGTCATCCCAGGGAGGAAAACCCGTTTTGACTTTTTCCTATGGGTCAAATTAAAAGAGAAGACAGAGAGAAACAGAAAGAGAGAAAGCATAAGCACACACCCATGTATGAGAGCACAAGCATGAGAGAGGACTGGTAGCTGCCTTATGGACCCTACTCGTTCCTAGACTCTGTGTTTCTAGAACATTCCAAACTGAGAGTGAACCTGGGATGAGAATGAATCTTTTTTGATGGTTGTCAATTTCTTTGGGTCCCCCAGCCTCAGCCCCAATCCTGGGACCTCCAGGATCCCTCGGCGGGGTGTGAGGACGGGGCAAGCGGAGCCACTCACACAAGCAGGTCATGGCGCGGGCTCTGGCGGAGAGAGAAGCCCGAAAACACACTCCCGCTGCAACGGAAAAGTCCTCAAACCACAAACCTGTGCAGCCGGATTAACTGAACCTAGACTTTGAAGTACAAGTACAGTTACAAACCAGGCTTCCTTCAGGTGTAAAGGTAATTTTATTCGAAATAATATTTCAATGTCCTGTTTCACATTTTGTTATTTTTTAAAAATAGCCTTCAGTAATTTTACATTTTCAATAATACAAAATTTAATGAAACATCTTGAAGTGGAAAAATGTGACTGTGAAAAACCACAGGACAAGGGTACCGTGCCTCAGACGTGAGGGGGCTCCCAGGGTGGGCTGCCTCCCAGGGCCTCACTGTTATCCTGTGAGGTGATGGCTTTACCCATTTCTCACAAATAAGGAAACTAAAGCTCAGAAAGATTAAGTCATTGGACTGCATTTATCCAGCTGGAAGGTAGTTCACCTCTTTCTAGAAACCCCTACTCCCCGGCCACACACACACACACCCCCTCACACACATGCACATACACACACGCACAAACACACATGCACACACACATACTTGCCTACCTCCATGATGATTTATTTCTATTATACCTCAGTCCAAAAACCAATTGAGAAAGCTTAAGTATCTACTATAACACAGAATAAGTACAAAAAACTAAGGAAATTGGGCAAAAGGAAAACAAACCGAGGACAAGAAGATGACTCAGGTTGACGTTTAGCCCATAAGAATTCAAGCCATGAGTTGAGATGACAAATTTGGCTCTAAGATGACCTCTTTAGGGTAAGAAATTGATACCTCATCATGAAAGGAACCCTTTTTTAACCTAACAGGAGAAGAAGACAAACTAACACAGTGAAACTTTCCATATCTTCTTAATATGGAAAGACTCAATCATGCAAACACAGCAAGCCTAGAAAATAAGTGAATGTCACAGACGGCCCCACCCCACACTTACTCTGAGGGCCCGAGAACAGCAGCAATACCACCCTGATTTGTTAAAAATGAATCTCTTGGGATGTTTGTTTTTAATGCCTTTCCCTGTTTGCCCAAAAGGAGCTATAAAATGGAAGAACAAGAGAAATGGTGGTGAGAAGTGTTACCACCCTCTCCAACACACACCGTTTAAAAACTCACATGGGTTTGCTAGAAGGCGTTCCCTTTACCCAAGGGGTTGGCCGTGAGCTGTTCCCTCTGTGTGCACACACGTGCAGTACACAGGGGTGCAGACGGCCCCAACAACTTTCTCTAATTAAACAAGGGAGACAAAGCCCTCCCTTAGCACTGGCCCTAACCAAGTCCAAAGGAAAACATATGTCTCTCCTGATAATTCCACCTGAGATTTCCAGCACCGTATTTACGCTCCAAACAAGACAGACAAAGCCATGAAAAACAATGCAGGGAGCAAGAAGAACACATAATAAGAAAAGATGGCAGTTTCTCATTAAGCTGTCCGAACAAGTGTCATAGCTTCTGGGTTTGTAACATTTGACATTAAACCCAAAAAATAAAAGAAAATGCCTCAGCTCAACCACAAAGTGCTCCAGTTCATAATCAGCACTGTAAACCTGGAATAGAATAGGGTCTACATTTTAATCATAAGCTTATATTTCAATCAAATGAGAAGTGAATGGGGGGTAAAAATAATGACAGAGAAATGCCCTCGGTCGAGCATGTTGCTTTTTTAAAATAACCCCAATTGTGCATTCAGCAACATCAGAACTTCAAAGCCACTATACCCAACAGGAATTGATGGTTTTGAGAAATGAGAATGCGGGTTATTTGGCAAAAGGCATTTGCTTTCCAAAGCTTGGCAAAGGCATGACGGTGACGACGGTGAGCTGCGGACTCACCCTCCCATGCGTGGTAGTCAACGCAGCACAGCGGCACAGTGATGGAAACACAACCCAGGCTCCTCGGCAGCCCGCAGTCAACTTAGGTCACCCCTCCACTCCCCCAGAGTAACGTGCTTTTCCTTCACAGTCTCCTGGGTCCCCACTTGTATGTTTGTTTGCTTGTCCATTTTTCCCGTCTGTCTGTCCGTCCCAGCCCAAACTACAGGCTTTGCGAGGGAAGGGCCCACTCTCTCCTGTTTGCCATTATCACCCAGCACTAGGTCACCACCTAGCCAATGGCAGGTGCTCAGTAAGTATTTTTTTTGTGTGTTGTTGCTCATTCAGTATTTGTTAGGTGAGCGATTCAATTAATGTAATTAATTAATCATGCATGTAATCTACGAGCCCATTAATGATGGATTCCCTAAAGCACATTATCATAACAGTAACAGTTTGCCAAATTGAAAAAAATGTATGGGGAGCATTAAAATGTCTACACCATTTCTGAAGACCTTTTGTGACGTGTCAGAGAACATGAATGGCCCCTGGATCTTGGCTTCGACTAATCTGATTTCCTCTTTATCAGAAGACCTGGCTGCTCTCAGAAGTAAGTCTGGCTCTACCAATTTGCCCCAAGCTAAGGTGGCATGTTGCAATGCCTCATGTTGCAAGGAAGGTCAAGGAAGACGGCACCCTGCCCACTCATGCATCCTCATCTCCAAAGAAGTTCGGCAGACGGATCTCCCTGAAATCTAAGCAGCCATGTTTACCATGAAAGCGACACCAACACAGAATACAGTGTAGGTCTGGGCTGCCTTCTAGACCTCTGGTAGTTCTTCTAACTAAAAGCCAAAGATCATCACTGACATTGGGGGGACTGTAACCCCAGAATGGTTCTTTTGCCAACAGCCATACTCCTGAATGCCACACGCTCCCAGCAAGCATGTAATGGATCACAGTCTCACGAGGCTTAAGATACCACCTGTCTGCACCAGGCGAGACCCACTCGCAACAGAGACTCCCTGGGCAACATCACAGCAAAAAGCTGGCACGTGCACAGAATCAAATGCCTCAGTCACACACAGCATCAATACACAAATGTGCTGAACTTCTCAGCTGTATTCAGTGATATATCAAAATTTCTCCCAAAGCCCAATTTTCATTTTGATAAGTAAAAGCTACTGTCTGTTAATACTAGTGAATTAAAAAGAACAGAAAAGCAATTTTTAAATCTTATTTTTCATTTCCATTCTATTTAAGAATTCATTTAATCCATTCATTTAAAAATCTACTCTAACACTCTTAGAACTTGAGCCAAATGTGAAATTTCATTGGCAAATATCTTTAAATATTGAGATAACTTTTATAAGAAAAAGGTTAAAAGTTTAACATATCGTTTTTCATAAACTATGATAATAAACTGGTTAAAAGTCTCCCACTAAAAAATAGGAAAAAATTTATAGATGGCATAAGGATGCAAGTTATTCTTTTGAATTTACTCAGAAGGTATTTGGAAGCTGAATTCAAAAGGTATGCCAGCAAGATATACAGTCATTCCTAAAAAGATGAAGAAATTAATGAAGTAAGGTTTCTATACTACAGTCAGTACTCCAAAATATACCCATTCAGGTTACAGGAGTTTCATATAACGGCCCTCTGTGAGCGTATGAGCTATTTCCCTCATACACAAAG